>UYYA01004365.1:0-116605 GCA_900624975.1 Angiostrongylus costaricensis
TCAGGTCGCGTATGACCTCCGGGCATTCGTCCCTGCTATTCATTGTAGGGTTTTTGGCATTGATCCAAAAAGCCTCTAGATGTTTTCGAGCTCGTGTTTTGGACTCCTGTGCAAGGATATTAGCTTTTACTTCAAAATCGTCTCCGCTATGCTTTTGTATCCTATGCGTGCCTAGTTGGGTGCTTCGTCTTAGTTTTCGTTTGCCATCTAGGTGTTCTTTTATACGGATACACGAAGGTCTGCCCGTTTCGCCAATATATCATCTCCACAATTATTACAAGAGATCAGGTATATCGTACCTGAACTCGTGCAGTCACCGTCCCTGCCGTAAGGGCAAATTACGCAATTTGTTGTTTCACATAGACGGTTATACAGGCGGTTACGAACTGACTGACAACGTAAAGTGGCCGTGCTATTTCAATTACCGCTACCGATTCCTCTAGACCTGCCCTTCTTAAGCGTCACTTTATAGCTACAATTGCTTCATCGCTAACAAAGGGAAGGTAAACAGGATTTTGCTTCGACCAAATCTTTTGTTTTGGGGCGTCGCTCTCCTTCTAAATTTATCTCGTGGGGTTACTATTTCGTAGCCATTGGAGATGGCTATTTGCCGAGCCAACTCGCGCGATTCTTCCTTTAGTTCTGTGCACACAGAGGTGGCTGTTCGAAACATGTTTCTCACAAGCACCCTCTTTGTGTGTGAAGGGTGGGAAGAAGGGAAATGAACGAGGATGTTTTTTTTACTTGGCTTTCGGTACCACTTTGTCAAGTAACCTCTACTTGATAGGTTTATTGGTACGGTCAAAAACGGAAGCCAGTTTTTTCTCGGTTTCTCCCGGGTGAACTTTATGTACTCAGCCTGCTCGTTCAATAATTCAAAGCATTTGTCCATCTTCTCCTGTGTAGAGAAGACGATAAAACAATCATCTACGCATCTGCAGTAGAGTAGTGGCCGGAGATCGAGAACAGGGACTTCTATCTTAGACATCTACCGAAAGCTAAACATTCAATGAGTCAGTGTGGCAAAAGCTGCAGGTTGAAATCATCTGTTATTTCGCACTTTAAAATCGATAAACCGACATGTCCCGTCCTATATCTACTTATTAAAACACGTAAGTTGGTATCACCTGATAATCTTGCGTCAACCAATCCGTCATCATTTAAGGTTAGACCGATCATCAGCTGTGTAGACGGGCCAACGGATAGAGTAACCTGGTTTTTAAGCCTGATACTTACCCAGTTGCTTAACCACATTCGAGCTCATCTCACAAACACCCAAATGTTCCTAGAACGTCTACGTAACGCGTATCCTAATAACGCGTACGTGATGGAGTGTTTAGATGTTACTGCGTTGTACATCAACGTATCAAATGACTCCGCAATGCAAGCCATCTTCGAACTTCTTGCTGAACATGAAGGAAGAATAAATATCCACGGCTTGTCCATCCAACAGCTCATGGCTCGTTTAAGCGAGTGTCTAAACTACTCGATTTTCAGATGTATTTATTTATGAGATCTTATAAACTGATCTTCTTAAGCTGACGCGAGGTTGGTACAGATCTTCGTTGTCGTTGTCGTTGTCGTTGTTTTTGATGTTATTGATCGATGGCTGACGTTTCGGCGACTTCGCCTTCCTCAGAGCCGTGATGTTACGTGCGGGACTCGCGCAAATAAGGGGTTGGTAATGGGACAGCGACTGGTACCAAGCCTTGCCATTGCGTTTATGTCTAAAGTAGAAGCCCCCGTTCTCGGTCTCCGGTCACTACTCTACTGCAGGTACATAGATGATTGTTTTGTTATCTTCTCTACGCAGGAGGAGATGGACAAATGCTTCGAATCATTGAACGACCAGTTTGAGTAAATTAAGTTCACCCTGGAGAAACCGAGAAAAAACTGGCCTCCGTTTTTAAACATTCAAATTAACCTATCAAGTAGCGGTGACATGACAGTGGTACCGAAAGCGAAGTAAGAAGAACATCCTCTTTCATTTCCTTTCTTCCTACCCTTCACACACAAAGAGGGTGCTTGTGAGAAACATGTTTCGAACAGCCATCTCTGTGTCCACAAGTAGGGAACTAAAGGAGGAATCGCGCAGCTTTGCTCGGAAAATATCCATCTCCAATGGCTACGAAATAGTAATCCCACGTGATAAGTTTAGAAGAAGAGCGACGCTCCAAAGCGAGAGGTTTGGCCGAAACAAAATCCCGTTCATCTTGTCATTTATTAGCGATGAAATAAGTGCAGCCATAAAGCAATGCTTAAGAAGGGTAGATCTAGAGGAATCAGTAGCGATAGTTGAAATTCCACCGGATGCTCTACGCCGTCAGTGAGTTCGTAACCGCCTGTATGACCGTCTATGTGAAACACCAAATTGCGTAATTTACCCTTACGGCATGGACGCTGACTGCATGAGTTCAGGTACGATATACCATATTTCTCGTAGTACTTGCGGAGACGAATATATCGGCGGAGCAGGCAGATTTTTATGTATCCCCGTAAAAGAACACCTAGATGGCAAACGAAAATCAAAACAAGGCGTGCCACTAGGCACGCCTAGGATACAAAAACATAGAGAAGATTTTGATGTAAAAGTCTCCATATTCGAGTCATTTTCTTTAGTATGCCGAGGGTTCACACCTTTCCGCTGAAGAAGGGTCGGTGTTTATGTAGCAAATTATTAGTGGAATATCTAGAAATATAAAAATGAAGAGGTTTACCTGGAAGTTTAGATTCGAACTCTCGATTTTTTCGGTCTTTCTTGGTGAGCAAGTGCGAATTCTGTAAGAGTGAAAGCAGTAATTCATTTCTGCTTATTTTGCTTAACTGAGCTGTGAAGTGTTGTTTATTTAGTTTTTTTAGAACTTCTTATTTTTTTTGTACTCAGTCGATGAACTGGGACAACTTTAAGATTTATGGTTGCATTCACTTTGTGTGATTTTCCTGGAAACTGCATTTTGTGATCTAGTTATGTGCACCACCTGTGCAATGAATTTTTGACCACTTTTCATGAGGGCGACCTATTTGAGAATGTTTCCGGAATTTTGCAAGATATTGTTCTGCATTCCTCTACTATGAGTCAGGATTACCATTCAGCGAACTGTCGTGAAAGTACCCGCGGTGTTGGAATGCGATACCAAAAATATTGACACTAAAGTAACTTTAAAAAATAAAGCAAGTGATAATGTTGCTGCTTTGGACGGGAACTTGCTCGCTTATTTATGGTATAATATAGTAAATATGAAGGCGACATGAAGTCGACTTTCGTTAAGAAAATCTCCCTGTTATGTCATTGAGATCTAATACAGGTTGTAATTTTTGCTTCCGGTTGTTTAGCCTCTTACTCAATATGAAATAGCTCTGGTTGATTTCAGCCGTTTTCGGAAATAATGGCAATGACTGACGCTCAGGAAGGACTTATCGTCCGATGCATTCAACGATTAGGTGAAGTATGCAAAGACGTCAGGTGTGTAACTTGTTCGTTATTCGGAATTAAAGTCTCATTACTACGAAGCTATGCGGTGATTTGGTGTTTGCTATATGTTTAAGTTTAAATAGGTGACGCAAATTTTTTTTCTTGCATAGTTTCTTATGGGACGTATAGCACAGTGGTTAGAGCCACCCTGCGACAGGCATGAGATCAATCCCGAACACCATGCTAACCAAGCGTTCCATCCGCATGGAATCAGCAAATTCCTACCAGAATTGTCTGACAGGATAAGGCACTTACTTGGTGCATCGGTAGTCCACCGCGAATTATAGTATAGGTCGGATATGCATTCATTCACCTCTAACAATGCTTAAGGAGCTCGAATGCTTAACGCATTTCTCAGCGATTGATCAACGCCGAGGGCTTTATCCTTAATCCTTAATTCTTGTGTCATGTTAAATTAGTTTATCTATGTATTCCAAAAAGTCTGCGCATAGCGCAGTGGTCGGAGGCGCGCTGGAATACACATGGAATCGATCCACACGCTCAGGTTCACCAAGTTCCCTATCCCTTAGGGGTCGGCAAATTGGTACCAGACCTGTCTGGGAGGATAGCAGCACTGGCTCGATCGGTAGGCCAACGCGAGTCATTGTAAAGGCCAGATATGCATTTAGTCACCTCCAAACAGTGCTTAGTGTAGTCGAATGCATGGCGCATCCCTCAGGAATTGATCAACAACGAAAGCATTGTCTTTTTATGTATGCTAAAAGGCTAGATTTTACATTTTAAAATTATGGTCACATATCTTCTAGCTTGTTCTTACTTAGTTCTAACCTAAATTATATAAGAGTATCACGCGTACAATCTAATGAAAATTATATGGTTGTTCTATTTGACACTTCGCTATAGTATTTGGTGTACTAGATATACACTGGAGTCGACATATAGGCGATGAGGCAGATTGATATTAATGCTTGGTGATAGTCGCGCATTCAATGTTCAAATAGGCATATTCTTCCTCATGGCTCATGGTAAATTTTATTATTTGAAATAGAACCAGTAGAATATGCAGATCTTTGCAAATGGGACATAAGTTGGCCCACAAAACGGAGTTTTTTGTTTTTTTCTTTTTTTTTTTAACTCCAATAGACGTTCTTTTTTTCATCGCATTTCTTCAATCGGGAGTCATATTTGAAAACCAAAGCGACTGGACCTCTGTGATTTGGTGGAAGAGAATGTGACAGTGTCCCGCAATGTAGCTCTGATTTTTGCTACTGCTTCACTTTAAAGCTTTGATTTTACGAAATATAACTCGTATGAAATGCTGAGATATTTGCACCCGGTTGGTGTAGTGGTGAAGTGCGCTGCTCCCCGGTAAGAACAGCAGCGCGTGTTCGTTTCCCACTGCATACACCTGCGGTCTGGAGTTTTGCAAATATCTCAGCATTTCATACGAGTTATATTTCGCAACATACCCTGCCATTAAGAAGAGAAAAGGTAGTAAATAAAAGGGTTAAAGCTTTGATTTTATTTTAACTTTCTTGAAACCGTTATTTCTAACCAGTTTTAAAATTGAAAGAGAGATTTTAAAAAGTTGTATATACCCTTAAGGAGATGGAGCGAGTCGCGTTTTAATAGTTACTTGGATTCTTAGACGGTCGGTCTTCACCGATTGTGCGGATCACAGCACATTTACCATTCGTATCTTTCCCTCGCAGTCTCGTCCATGGTGGTGGTTTTATTCGAGCATGGTGGCGCATGCGAGTTTCACACCATAATCTGTAAGATAACTACAACTGCAAGTACAGCTGATAAACTTTTGTTAAGAACACATTCTCCCAACGCCGTCCTAGAGGACGTCTGCATTCTCGTGGAGTGGACAATTCTTTTAGTTCGTCTGTCGTGTTTTTTTTGTAATTATGTGACCGGCCCATCCCGTATTTCGCTAGAGTTGTATATCTATATTCTGTCGGATCTCGAAGATGGGACAGATTTCGGAGATCAAAGTTTCGCATTCCGGCTAGAAATTGAGTGTGCCGATTATATTTCAGAAAACAACGTTCATGCTCTTTGTGAGTAGTGTGCAGTATTTTCGATGTTGTTGAAGGATCAGCCCACGTCTCTGCTGCATAACCGAGCGCTGGAAAGACCGTTGAATGGAAAAGATGAGCTTCGATTTTCGACTCCTTCAGTGGATCGGTGGCTTCTTTGAGAGGTCCCAATACGGCCCAAGATGCTCTCCTTCCTCTGTCCAATACTTTCTTCATGTTGTTCTTCATGTTTGTTGAACGTCATAGATACAAGTACGAGGTGGTCTGTGTAATCACAGGACCACCGAGTTCGATTTGATCACCTTCACACCATGAGTTTTCAATGAACTGGGTCTTCCTCCCATTTATGCGTAGTCCCGTCTTTTCCGTTTCGTAGAGCTCATTGATCATCGTCTCTGCTTCGTGCTGGTACTTCGTTATCGTTGGCGACACGAAGGGTTGGTAGGAATTTTCCATCGATGCGCATGTCTTTCTCATCTCAATTGAGTGACTTCATTATCGACTGCAGTACGGCACCGAACACCTTTGGCGATATTGTGTAGTAGGACGGGTCCACTCTTTGGTCGACGAGCGGTGATAGGATTGCATTCGTTTCGGCACTCTCGAACGCTTGTAGTCGACCATGTGCAGGTGGTATTCACGAAATTCCATGCAGCAAAGTCCTTGTCGAAATCCTGCTTGCTGTATGGGTTGTGCCTCATTCACTGTCCTTGAAATGCGCGACAGAATAATCTTCGTGAACAGCTTCTAGAGTGCACTCAACAAGCATATCGGTCGGTAATTACGAAGATCTCTTTAGTCACCCTTCTTGGGCAGGATGACCGTGCGCGACGTCCTCCACTGGTTTGGGGATTTTTTTCCTTTTGGGAATATGCTGCTAAGTGGTTTGCGAGTACAAGTAAATTGTGGCTTTCAGTTCTAAGGAAGTCGACAGTGATATGATCGGGTCCTGGAGCTGTGTCTCGTTTCAAGCTTTCTATCACAACTCTAACCTCCGATGGAAGAATTCCAGGTGGTTTTTCTCCAGCGAGGGTTTTAGGATCCAGGATGGGGATTGTGGAACGGAAAAGGTTGGTGTAGAACGTTTCCCTTGTCAGTTCCATATCATTGTGGGAAGTTCTGATGAACTCATATTCGTTCATCAGGGCTGACAAAGAAACATTATAATCGCACAAGTCCCGATAACATTTTTTCAGACTGGTTCTTTTTTCTACTGCTTCCAGTAGTTTCTTCTCCCTGTTCCGATGTAGATCTTCCTGCAAAGCTCTTCTGCAGCTGGCATATATTATTAGCTGTTTTAAACATGTTGCAGTAATATCATGCTTCAGTTTCCTTCTCTTTTCGAGCAACTCCTTTGTAGTAGTGGAGATGCGATCCTATCTTCTTGCTTGGGGAACAGGCAAATTTAGCACACTCTTTCAGTCCTTCGAGAAGCAGCTCATAGTCTGCGGTCGGGCATTCCATAATGTGCCAGTCACGTCTGGATAGGACTTCGTTCGGAATGTTCTCATCGTATACAGCTGGACTTTTTCCTTGTGGTGGATGAAGTAAACTGTTTTCCAGCTTACGGCTGAATTTTTTTTTCAAACGTGTTTTCAATTTTTGAGCGAAGAAGACCGGAACCAGTACAGAATGACTAGACTACTGATGTGCCAAGTAAGTACCGCCGTCTGCTTGTCGGAATATGGTCGATCTCCGCACAAGTTTATCTTCTTAGGGCGCACCCATGTTCGGTCTTTGCTTTCTTCTAGAAAAACGAGTTCCCATGAAAGAGACATGGTGCAGACAGGTGTCCTGCGAGACGGATTCCATTCACATTTCTTTCTCCTAATCCAAAATTTCCGATCTTGTATTAGCTCTTGTTGAGCTTTCCTATTCTGGCGTTGAAGTCCCCGACAAAGGTTTTATAATATGCTTCATCATTGCGGGTAACTTCCTTCCTTCGTGGTAGTACAACGCATCGAATGCATGCTCATCAGTTGAATCGGTCTATAACCGACTTCTAATAAACCTGCCTTATTCTGAACACTTCAGCTTCTCAGACACTCTAATCATCAGAAATTTGTAGAAACTTCTGAGAGAAATGAGCATTGTCCTTTATCCGTTACGTACCAAGTGGTGGATAAACTACTGCCTTAGGCGATTTATTTCGGTTTACGAAGTAGTTTTTGAAATCACTGACATCTGGAAACTTTGGAACCGTTGGACGCGGTCGCTAAGTGTATCCACGGCAGAGCCCTCATGTTTAAAAATTCGGCGTTGAGTTTGGTACAATTAAAATGAAAATTGTCTTGTCTTCAAATAGTTTGAATGGTCTAAGAATTGCACTTTCACAGACGAGACGACTTGTAATAGAGATTGTCTAAAGCTTTTTAGGAAGCTTGTATTTCGTGCACTGTTTAACACGAAAAGTCAAAGCCGAAGTGTATCACTATGTATCTCGCAAGGCTATTTTACTCTATGATTTCAGAAACGCTGCTCGGATCGTTGGTGACCCAGAATTGCACGAAAAGATGGAACAGGTCAGCGCTGCCATTAAACGTGATATTGTTTTCGCCGCCAGCCTCTACACCAGTATGTAGGGCAAATGTTGTATTTTCAACAAGAGCTCTATGTAACTGTAAAAATCGTTGTCTGTAGAGTAAAGGTTTTTGGAAATTTGCTGTTATACTCTTACGTTGATTTTTTCACTATGTCCGTTTTGCTTATTATTTAGAAAATTAAAATACGCACGTCTATCATTCTTATGAACGTTATTAAAGTTGAACTCCGAAATGGAGAAACACCAACTATTTTTCTGTCGAGTTATTGGTACCGAGTAAAGGTTGAAGATTTTCCATTTCTTAATAGTCGTCCTACTCTTTGACATTGTTGTGGTAGTGAAATAACTCGATTTAAGGTTGGCTGCACGTACGGTTTTGCAAATAATTTACACATGCACAGTAGACGTGAAGACGAGTCTTACAAAATGAAACAAAAAAAAAATCCTTGGTCTTGTACGTTCCTGAAAACGCGACCGGATTTGTGTGCTCGTTTGTCTGCTGCTGAAGGGTTTTTTACGTCTCCCTCATTGACATGGTGAACGCTAACTGAACGCGGTTTTCGCTGCAATTCCGAAGTAGCCATGAAAGAGCGTTCTAAGATCTTCATCACAGACGATCGACGGCCATTGTGGTTCGTAATAAGGTTTGGTGCACTACGACTTGTTTTTTGCGGAGGAAACGAGTTCAGCAATCAGTCCACGACCAGCTCGGTAGGGATTTAGCAAGCTGAATTTCCTACGTAATTTTAACAACCACATGGAGCGGCAAGACTTAACCGGTTGTACCTAGATCTGTGTGAACCTCTTCGCAAGTCATTGCGGCTACCGTGAAAACTTGAAAAAAAGAATGGAGTGATGAGTTTAACTAGCTTTAGGAGGCGTATGAATCGTTTTCATGTATGACTTTCAGGAACTTGCAGCATTCATGAGTACAGTTGTTCAACGATGTATTTGCCTTCAACATCTTTTGCATAGAGTTAAAGCACAATAAAAATAGGTGAAGAGGTGGCTGTTTATTATCATTCTTGGTACATCTTTTCTCCACCCTATTCAATTCAAATCGGTAGTATGATAACTAAAACGTTCTTATTGCTTCGGCAGACAACGTCCTTAATTACTTTCCCCGAGTACCGTATGAATGTTTCACATGACTCAGGCTAATTCTGTAATGGAGGTGTGTAATCTGTTGGGGAGCGAACCGGTTGCTGGTCGTAGTATGAAAGAAGCGGAGGACAGCATTGTCCTCACGTATCGTCTACAGTTCCGTATTATGCTCAACACTGTTCTCGTTCTTGGTAAGTTTCCTATCGAAGAAATACTACTTCAAGCCTCAAACCTCTTCTTTCACATGCATGAAATTTCTAATGGAGTAGAGGGTAGGGTCTCTGTGTTCCTTTGATGCATTATAGCTATCCATGAAACTGTGTGGTCAAGCTTGGTATGTGCTCTAGTACTTCATACTTAGTGGAAAACTATTACTGTAAATTGTCATTATGAACATGATGAACTGTCGATATAATTCAATTGTGTCGAACTCGAGAAGAGGTATCGTGCAGAATTTTCTCTATGTTCTTTGTGGTTGGTTGTCTTAAAACACTGATGTGCCTGCATGCCTTGATTCAGTTTATAAGTCCAATCACTCTTAACGTGATTCTTCCAGCGAGAACACTGTCGGAATTCATAAAATAACTGAGTCAGTTAGTGAGCAATGAAACTTGTTGTAGAATTTCAGGCAGGTTTCTTTAGTGATACCTACGTACTTGATAATTGAATGGCCCGTCCTCACTAGTTGTGCGGGCTCCATCATAATCTCCATTTTTTCCAAGATTTAATGGTTAAGCCATTATGGTTTCCTGCAGTCCCGAGGTCAGCCTGGCCAACGTCTGCCCAAGTCTTCACCAGCACAACCAGTTGCAGTCCTTGTGGATCAGAGGGAAATTTGCCACCATGCGACTTTGATTCCAGTACGATGGTGGATCCTAGGATTGGTTTAGTCTTAGCTAGGCTTCCTAATTGAAACGCCGGTCTCCTTCTCGGTTTGGGAGACCCTGCCACGGGGATGAATGCCCTCGCTGCACATCGCAGTCCGACACCCAGGAACACCTCCCAGCCACGACGAGACGGTAAACCATTGGGAGGTCTTTAGTGATTAGTTGGCTGATTGTTTAAAAAAGGTTAGCTATTCTTCCAAGGAAAAGAGTTATTTACGTATTTTCGACAGCTCAGTTTAGTAATTTCGATCACATATATTCTGCTTCTTGTAAAATTTTGAACGATGAAAGTTGTATGTTGTATCAGCTCTTTTTGATCACTGTTCGTTTCTGTTCAGTGATCAGGTATTTGTTTGCAGGCATTTCATGGATGACCCTAATTCCGCCACTTGACATGCATTTTTTTTGGCATGTCAGTTAATTTTGTCGGAAGACAGACTTTCAATTAACGTCGGTGATAATGAAGAAGTGCTCTTGTTCATATGAATTGTCCTTGATGAGCTCACTATGTGAGTAACATATAGATGGTCTCGCTCCTTAGAAAAAGGAACGGCTCTTAGGAAGATGAAACCAAGCCGAGTATCATCGGAGCCCAAGAAAATTTGAAAAGCGAAGAAAAAAGAAAAAGGAGAAAATGCTAGAAAAACAAATTGATCTACTCCTTTTTTAGATTCTTAGACATCCGTAGCCGTTATTGAAGACGTGAAATAAATTAAATTTCTAAATATAGTTTGACATTTCGCGCGGGCTTCACTGCATGTGCTGCCTTTGAGTGGGAGACAAGGGATTTCGCATTTCTAGCGAGACTTCACCGGATTATCTGAATCTCCTTAGATTCGATCTGAATGAAAACGTATGTTTCAATTGTGGTGGTTTGCTGAATCGATCTCTTTCTTGTCCACCATTTATGTTACTGGCAAAGCAAAAGTTCGCTAACGTACAAGTGAAATTCCCTAAGGTCATCAGTACTTACTTCTCATTAATGTTCGTTTTGAAATTCCTTTTTGAGTCAGGAAAAGCAATCAGCCACAAGAATATTCCATCACAAATCAGAACACAAGTGCAAAGAGTTCGGAATAAAAATAAACATCTAAAGATTTTCATTCGTAGATTAAAATATTATTCATATTTTCAATTCTTCTCATTCCTTCCGTCGTCAGTCAAGGTGGCGGTATGGCGGAATTGAAGGCAATCACCGGCGATGAACCGTACACGGGTGCTGGAAACCCACCCGCACCGATTCCACAGCCGATGGGATTTTGGGGCAGACCGAGGTTAATTCATTCTTTAAATATTGTGATTGCGGTAGCTATCGTGAGAAGTTTATCAATTATCCAAAGAATTTAAGACGAAACCTTACCATAGATGCAAGTTTTATGAGTGCTTAAGGTTTAGAACGCTGCTGAATATTGAAATATTTCACATACCCTTTAGATACTATGTCACATACGTTCACTTTTCAGATACTCTCCAATGGTATACGATGCTTATAATCCTTATGAAGTTCGTCGCTATGTAGGAGCAGACCCCTACTACGGTAGATACAATCGTTTCTCGAGTTCCGGATACAGTCCCTACGGTCTGTGAGTGCTTCCAACCAAATATTACGTTTTGTATTGTATTTCTTTTTCCAACGAGTATCTATAATACATCCCACTCTAGTAGGAATCTTTGCAAAATTAAACATACATGGGTAGCATCGTCCACTGGTTCTTCGTTATTCGTCAAATGAAGCATTGACTGGGATGACACAACCGGTTCAGCATGCATTCTCTGCTCAGCAATCATATCTTTGTTTACTTTTTCAATGATTTTTTCTTTCAAAAGAGAAAATTGACTTTTCACTTTCTTCGCCGAATCCATTACCTCAATTTTCTCTCTTTTGTGAAATAGGGCGTGTTCAGTGTTCGTCCCGCAAAGTTGTAAACATGCACCTGAATGCGATGGGCTGCTTGCTTAAGCAGCCGTTCCGTGGTGGAAGTGGCTAGAAAGCTGCTTTCTGATTCATCGTCTCGAAGCAGCCATAAATTGTTCTTTTTCTCATGGATGTTCAGACCTACAGAATGTCTTTGACATTTCAAGGTTATTCGTAATAATTTTCTGCTTGCCAAACAGTATTTAATTCCCCAATTCATTACTCGTTCTTCTTAACTTTGCTTTTTATCAACTACGATCGCTAGTGGGTGTCCCGTTCTTTTTACTGGTTCGGCATTTAGCTCGCAATAAGAGTTTTCTCTGTTCACTAGTCATTGCGAATGGTGATACACTGTTTCTGGCATTAGAAGTTTTTTTGAGGTACATTTGAACCCACTGACGAGAACCTGGTGCACACGTGTCTCAGATGTGCCCGGAAGTAGTTCAGCCTTTCAGCCTTTAAACACAACGCTTCTTTGCTAGGCAGGATTTCGTCCAACGGAATTCGATGGTATACCCGAATGCGCCGCTGATCTCAATGGTTGCAGCATTCGTGGTCCGAACTTTTAAAGAAGTATTTATTTCTGAACAAATTATTGCTTCATTTAATTCAAATTTATGAAGAACAAATAAAGTAAGGAAAAAAACAACATGTTTCTGTACAATTCTGGAGCGCAAAAACCAAGCATGTAGGACACGTCTGTGAAGTCTTCGATTACTCAAGCTGTCCGTACATAAAGGACACTTATCGAAAGGTTTCAGTGTCCTCAAAGGTTTTTTCCATGAGAATTGTCAGTTCAACATTTATACACTTTTCCGTTGATAGACATGATAGAACCGGTTGACTTACAGAGATCAGGTTCTCCATTCCATTGAGATGGCCAGCGTTAAATCTAAGCACAAAATTGACTTCCCCAAAGAGAACGAAGCGAATGACGATGATCTTATCGCGGTATCAGCGTTCATATCGAGAATAAGGAAGATTACAAGGAAGATGAAATGGTTGAATGTGGCGTCTACTGACAATTTTCTCCCACGGCCTGTAACAGTTTTCGCTGTTTGTTGCAAAGGTTTTAAAGCCTTCATTTATTTTTCCCTTATCTATTCCTTCATCCATTAGGAATCCATTAGGAGGAGATTGACCAAATCATTGAAAAATGAACGAGCAGCAATGGAGATTGAGAGGTCTACCTCTGTGCAAGTAGGCGTGAAAAAGTTACAACATCTTTTTGTGCTGGTTCCCGAGAATCCTATCCGTCCTGTCGATCTGCACCAATCGATGACGGAAAGACGAACTTCGAAGATATTTTGCGCTACGTGATGAGTGGATCCCAATACCATTTACATTCGCAATCATTTATTAGTCCACTTCACTTCATCACCTTCCCTCGGATCATCGAGTACCGACTAGTTGCATCTTCCACAGGTGTCCACTATTGTGTCCGTCACTGGACAGGGGTCCGCTAATTGTTGACGAAGTCTGAACTCAGCTCATCGTTTGAAATCTGAAAAAAGGAAACGTTTTTCCCATCTCATTCGGATTAGTGCTTCGGAATAGTAATATTGACAAAATAATATTAATTGTAATTGCATAATAATAAGACTAATGCTCACTTAGATAATTGGGTGGCTCATCCTCAGTATTAGTGCGTGTCTGAGCACATTCTCCATTCTTTTATTTGTTATGAAATCGTCGTCCATGGTGGTAATCCGCTTCGAACACGTTGAACTTCGTATGTGGCGACAATAGCAATGGTAATACTGGTAATAATGATATTAGTAATAGTAATAGTAATAGTAATAGTAATAATAGTAGTAATAGTAATAATAGTAATGATGACGGCAAAAGATCGATAGAACTAGCTGAGAGACAGGCGAAACGAAGGACCCGCATGGTGTGGTGGTGAACGCGTTACTCCCCGGAAAAAACAAGTTCCTCACCACAAACACCTGCGGTCCGGAGTTTTGCCAATATCTCAGCATCATTGAAGTTATATTTCGCAATATACCCTGCCATTAAAAAGAGTAGGCAGTAAGTAAAACGGTTAAGATAGTGATAATAGTATTAATAATAATATTAACAGAAGCTTAACTATTTTTTACATGAAGTTTTTTCACGTGACCTGTCTTCATATGCGGATGTGAACGTTCCTTCCATTCTATTGTTTTCAACACATCCTTCGTTGAAGGTCTTAAGATTCGGGTATGGTTTCGTTTGCTGCCTGGAATCGTTGATCTTATTTATGAATGCCGTTGAACATTTATCTGGAATCCTGAGGTAGTATACACTTTTGAATGCTGAATTTTTAGTGGCGACCAATTTTTCGAAGGCATTTTCAAAACTTTGGGCATACTGAGGATTTTTTCTTGCTTGTAATTGTCTTCTTTGAAGAACAAGTTCTAGAGTAGTCCATTGAGTGTGTCGGATAAGACCATGTAGTTGAGTGCTGTCGTGGAAGAAGAATGGACGTTTTCTATTGAGGCAATACCTGATGCGTATGTCGCATTTTTGACATCTGCCACCAACGTTACAATCACCCTGTTATGGTCGATTTTCCAGTATTCAGAAAGCTTTAGAGGACAGGCTGTGTCGGCAAACCACTAGAACTGTCATGAACACCTTTCTGTGTAAATTCGTCTTTAGGAAGTGTTTAGGGCTAAAGCTCAGTCCACCTGTTGTAGTGAACGTCGTTGGCTGTCGTATAGATCTAATTTTCATCACACATCACAGGGTGACTGTGGAATTCGTCGCTTTCATCATGCAAAAGATTAACAAGGCAAGGTTCACAATAACGGTCTCTTTGCTCCTTATTCAATCTGAGTCCACTCATCGAGCTTTTCATTCCTCCATTGTTTTCCAAATGGCAAGAGATTGCTGAACCCTGGACGACGACTTTTGCCAGCTTTCTAGTTTTTTTTTTACTTTTTTTGTGGTCTTCTTCGTTTATTATCCTCAGATGGTCGTTCTCAAATTTTAGTCGTCCTTTTTCGTCTTCAGTATAGTTTGAAAACTTTATTAAATTATCAAAAAAAAATTAGACCTTCCCCTATCTCAACGTTACATAAATAAGTTTATATATACACATATAAGTTTATATATACACATATATACACACATATATATACACAGTTTATATATACACATATAAGTTTATATATACACATATATATACACATATACATATATATAGTTTATATATACACATACATATGTATAAGGGCGCTTGTGGCGCGCTGGTTGGAGGCGCTCTGCACACTCGTGGAATCGATCCCCGCGCCCATGGCCCACCAAGCATTCCATCTCTCCGGGGTCGGCAAACTGGTACCAGACTAGTTTGGGAGGATAGCAGCACTGGCTCGATACATAGGTAGGCCAGTGCGAGTCATTATATAGGCTAGACATGAATTTAATCACCTCTAACGTTGCTCAGTGAAGTCGAATGCATAGAGCATCCTTCAGGGATTGATCAACGCCGAGATCTTTGTCCTTTATACTGATATATATGTATATAATTTTGATTTCAAATCTATTTGGAACTAAAGCCTTTAAAGATTAAGAACCAGTGTTGGAATTTTCCAGGTAAGCGAGTCATCTACAATTGCCATTGATACATTTGGGAACTCCATCGTGTTGTGTTGGACGAAGTCTTCCTTACTCAATTGCTTTCGTGTTCAGAATACTAATTTTGACGCAAGAAAAGTGAGAAACGGCGTTCCATGGGTTCTAGAAAGCCGGAGTTTCATTTTGATAGAATGCGAGAGCTTATATCTCGTAGGCAAAGAAGAGAACGTTGTATTCGCTCTTAAATCGGTGGATAAAATTTATGGCAAGTTACTCCATAGAAAGAAATATTAAGAGTTTCTTTGCTAACTTAGCTATTGACCACTGCTGAATTCGAATTTTCTCATTTTCGTAGGCTTTAAATGTTTTCTAGTTTCCGGTAGATTTCTAGTAGACACTAGGTGTCTTTGAAATTTTCAGGCTTGCTGAATATTGGCATGTGCCCACATATCTTTCAGATATCATCCACTCGCATACATTTCTTATGATCCTTACGGAAATCGCCGCTATGTGGATGCTGTCCCTTACTACCGCGGATATAATCGTTTCTCAAGTGCCAGCTATAGTCCTTATGGTCTGTGAGTAGATTCAACCGACTAACACGTTTTCCACTCCATATTTTTTCTAACGTGCCTCTGTAATACGTTCGAATCCAGTATTCATGTTTGCAAAATAAGGCACAAATGGATAGCATCTTTTACTGGTTCTTTGTCCTTCGTCAAATAGAGCCTTCACTGATCACACGACTGGTTCAGCTTGCATTCTATGTTCACAGGTCATATCTTTGTTTACTTTTTTAAAAGATTTCTTGTTTCAAAAGAGAAAATTGGCCTTTTCGCCTTCCTCACCGAATCAATCACCTTAAATTTCTTTCTTCTGTGAGATGGGTTGTGTTAAGTGTTCGTCTCTCGAACTTGTACACATAATACGAGTGCAACGGGCTGCATGCTTGAGCAGTCGTTCCGTCATGGCAGGGCTAGAAAGCTGCTTTCTGACCCCTCGAAGCAGCCATAAATTTTTTTTCTCATGGATATTCAGACCTATAGAATGTCTGTGGCATTTCAAGGTCATTCATAATAATTTTTTCCTCATCTGACAGCATTTGATTTCCCAATTCATTATTCGCTCTCCACAACTTTAGTTGCTACCACCTACGACATCCCATTCTTTTTACTAGCTTGCTATCCTCGAATCGCTAATTTCAGCGTTGCAGCATTCGCAATTAGAGTTTTTAAAGAACTATTTAATTCTAGGCAAATTAGTGTTTCATTAAGTTTAAATTTGTGGAACCTCTCAATGGGCCTCAACGTGGCTAGGTGGTGTTCCTGGGTGTCCGGTTGCATGTACAGTGGGGATTCATTTCCCTCTCAGAGTTTCCCAAGCTGAGAAGCAGTCCGGTGTTTTCATCAGGAGGCCCAGGTAAGAGTAAACCAGTAACAGGATCCACCACCGTCTTGGTATCGAACCAATGGAATTGTGGCAAATCTCCCTCTGATCCATTAGGGCCGCGACTGCCTGCGGTGGTGACGACCTGGGGCAGATTTTGGCCTGGCTGACCTCGGGACTCCAAGGAACCACGATGGCTAAACCAGCACAACTCCAAAAAAAAGAAAAAATGGAAATTATTCTGGGGCCCACGCAACCAGTGAAGACGATCCATCCAAGTATCCAAGTGTTCAAGTAAATTTATGGAAATCAAAGAAGGTAAGGTCAAAAATTAAGCGTTTCTATACAATTTCAGAGCGCAATGGTCAAGTGTGTACCACATGTTTGTGAAATCTTTGTTCGTGCAAACAAGGGTATTTGTTGAAAGGTTCCGATGCCCTCAGTTGGTAAAACTCTAACTTTTTAATTCTCTCCGTTTTTTCTTTCACAAGAATTGTCAGTTTAACACGTGATAGAACCGGTTGACTTACAGAGATCAGGATCTGCATTTCATTGAAATGGGCAGCGATAATCCCAGGCACGAAAAGTAATTTCCTTCAAAGAGAACCAAGCGGTTGACGACGATCTCATCACAGTACCAGCGTGCATATCAAGAATGACGAAGACAGCATCACAGTGGTCAGAGATTTCTTGTAATAGACACTGGATCGATCACTGGTTTGATTCTACACCCTGGGCTGGAAACTGGAAAAGACTTGCCTAATAGGCTGGAAACACTGACTTGATACAACGGTGTAGTACCGCAAGGCTAAAGATGCATTCATCCACCTCTACGAGGCGAGATGAAGTCGAATGCATGGCGCATCCCGCAGGTATTGATCAACGCCAAACACTTTATTCTGTATTGAGAATGACGAGAATTGCAAGGAGAATGAAGGTGGATGGACTTCCAGCGTATTGGCGGAGTTTCCAAACGACCTGTAATCATTTCCGCGTTTTAGTGTAAAGATCTTCAAAGCCCTCCTGTTATTTCATCTATGAGTGGATCAGTCAAAGAAACAACAAATATCGAACAACAATAGAATTTTTATTATTGGGAGCTTTACTTTTGACTAGAAAACTGTAAAATCGCGTTCTTATCACGCCATCGCTACGGTGAAATTCATGGTGCGAGTTCTAGTCCACTTCACAGTTGTGAAGAAGATTCACCTCTACTGCAAGCGATGACGAAAATACGAACATTCGAAGATATTTTGCGCAGAGAAATGAGTGGATCTCTATAGCACTTACGTTCGCAGTTACTCATTAGTCCAGTTCACTTCAGCGCCTTCCCTCGGATCCTCGAGTTCCGACTGGTTACATCTTCCACTTATGCCCATTATTGTGTCCGTCACTGGCTAGGGGTTTGTTAATTTTAATTCTGAGCAACAAAGCACGTATTGTTCTGCCTTGTGCTCATTAATGCATCCGAGTAATAATAGTAATAAAACGATAAGTTGACACTTATTAGCTGAAGCTAACTACTACCAAAACTTCACATAGCAATTCCCAAGACCGACTTTCTGTTAACCTCGGCATTGATTGATAATCCGGTGTTTTTCTTCAATAAGCAGACATGAGGTTGTTATTATAGAATTTATTAGGATACAATAGCCGACGTTTCGGCGGTTTTGCCTTAACCACAGTCCTCGCCCATGATTACTCCGTGCGGCTGCTATCCACTGACTTAAATGCTTACAGCAAATAAACGGTAGGTGTTTTAATGAAGCTGTTTCTTATGCGAATATAAATTTATTTGTTAAGTTTTATCTGCTGGGGTTATGAAAGTGTTTGGCAGGGTAGATCGCATCTCAATTCGACCTTTCCAGGCTCTGAAGAAGGCGAAACCGCCGAAACGTCAGCTATTGGATCCTGATAAATTCTATAATAACAACCTCGTGTCTGCTTATTAAAGAAAAACACCGAACTATCAAAACTGCTCTTTACAACAGAATAAGATGAATGTTTTTGATAATGAGCAGCTTTAGGTATCGAAATTCCACAACTGGATAGCAATTTTTGAAACTGTTGAAATATTCCCTTGTAGTAGTGACTTTGTCCTCGAACTGGAATCTACTAGTTCCATAAATTCCATACCAAACTCTGGGTAGGTGCTTTCTTTTGGAACAATAACAAGTTTGCTGCTTCTGCTAACTTTCAATGTTGTAGTTCTGGAAGCGATGAAAGCTTCCAGGAGCTTTCTTCGAAAGCATTTTCAAAACATCGCTTGTTGAGGGTTATTCTTTAGATCTAGTTGTCTTCTTTGATTGCTTAAAAAGTGACGGTTGCTTGACAAGAGCTCCGATCGAGTGTTTGAAGAGGCTATTTGGTTGAATGTTGCTATGGGAGAATGTTGGATGTTTTTTGTTTGAGCGAATATGGGACACGTAGGCTGCAATTTTTCAATCATTTCGTCAATTCGGAATACCAGGCTCTCATTATAACTTTCTAGTGTAAATTCGACTTTAGAATTACTCAGAAACTCGGAACTCTGTCCAATCTTTGCGTTGAACCCGTCAGCCGTCGTCTTCACTTTTCTCCCATTTTCATGTTTGATCACACCGTACTCGAGGAATCTGTTGTTTTCGTTAAGCAAAAATGAGTGGAGGAGAGTTCATTAAGATGGTCCTCTTCCTTTTGGCCTTTGTTCTATCTATGTCGCATTCACCGAGTTTTTTCACCGTTGGATTGGCTTCCAAATTACAACCGATTCTTGGACGCTGAACGTTAAAATTTTCTGTAACTTCTTTAGTGCTCTTTGTGGTTCTTCTCAACTGTCTTCGAATGGTCGTTATCAACTCTTGGTAGGGTTCCACGACCTTCATCGCCATCACTGCGCTTCCATTTTAAGCTTACTCGTAATTAAATCTTTGGAAGATTAAAAACGAAGCTTAGACTTTTAAAAACTTCAACGTAAACGCGATGCTACAAACACCAACGATACATTAGAGAACACCGTTTTTCTTTTTGTGCAAAATCTAACTTGTTCGATAGCAATGAAGTTCAAAATACAAACTTCGACTCAAGGAAGACGAAAAACTGGGTTTCAAAGGTCCCAGAAAATCTGAATTTCATGTTGGTAGAACAAAAGAACTTGTAGCTTTCAGTCTCTTCCGCAAATTCTGGTCGCTTTTAGACCAATAGATAAAATTCGCTTTGAACTGAGATATGCTTGTTTAGGTATACGGTAACAACATAGAAAATGAATATATGCTATTAAATGTGCTTCTGAAGTTCGTAATGATAAAATTCGCTGTTGCTTTTGAACTAACATAAAATACGAGCGCTAAAATTTGCTTTCATATGGGTGTAAGATGGTTTTTCCTGGAAGAAATCAGAAAAAAAAGAGAAATAACAATGGATACATTTAGCACAACATTGCAAGCGCACGGTAGACCGTCACTTTAAGCATGCCCTTTATTCGGAAGTTGAAGGGAACTCTTCGATCACAAACTGTTCAAATATCTTGGATGTTAGATATTTTTGAACCTCACTAACTATCGCCGCTTCTAATGTTCATGCTTCGTGTAGATGAACACTATAGTACTAGAATAACCACCATATAAAGCTTTAGCTATGTAGTCCCAAAGCACCACTACTAACTACTTTGTAGTAGCCTAGCTAGGATAGAACATTTTCTGAGGTGCTTCGGTTCTGAATTTTCCGCTCTCATTTTATTTTTTCCAATTACAGAGGAGTATGGATTAAATCCTCTCGATGACTTCCTGCCGCCAACGACGAGACCATCGCCCTTCGGCTCTGTGCCGAGACGGTCCCCAGTCGTCATCCAAGACCCCGCCGACATTCGTCGTGCCCCAAACTCCTTCTCCTCGCCTCCAATCAATAGTCCATCCACATCTGGTTCCATCTCCTTGTCGTCAGCAACTGGTGGTGGCTACTACAAGGGTAAAGGCAACCCAATGGCTGCTGGTGCCTGAACCTCTCAACAAATGTTATGGTAACGAAATTTGAATAATTCTTCACTGAAAATATGAACTTCAATGAATCCGAGCGATCTATATTTCATGTGATTCATGAACTTGTTAATATAAGTGAATTCATTCGTTGTAATAATCACATATGAACTATGCACAGTTTAATAATATTTATTGCTTAGAATCGTGTAAATCTCTCGTTCGTCTCTAATAAATAAATCAATAATCTGGATATGCTAGAAGCTCTACGACGTCAATGAAAGTGCACTGCGTATTGCGCACACGAATTCAGGTAAGGATAATGAAATGCGATCACAGCGGCAAAAGAAGTCGCCCGAGGTGATCGCGACGGATTGGGAAAGCGTTCAAGGTAACAGCAACAACAATCGGGTGCTGAACACCGATGGTGAGCCGGATGAGCGAGTGGGTGAGTGAGTGAGTGAGTAAGTCCCAGTGGACACAGTCGAGCAAATATTTCAGACAACGAAATTAACATTGTGACTCAAGCAACAATAAAAATTCAACGAAAGGCGGTTATTGCTGGCACCGTCGATTAAGTGCGCAGCAGCTAAGAGTAACGATATAGCACTACTTTTTGACTAACGCAAACTGAACTGCTAACGTGAAGATGGAATACTTCAGTTAATGGCGGGATATCCTATATCAAGTGAAGCTGAAAATGAATACATTACATTGGGTGACTTGCATGTACAACTAACTGATGTGATACTACTAAAGCCCGATATTTACTTTCAAATCTTCTAAAGAAACAAAACTTTCGTTATTAGTGAATAAAATGCATAAGCACCTATTTGAACGTGCGTGCCCACCTGAGTTGTACTGATAGACTTGCGGTCGTTCATCGTCCAGCGGAACGTTGAAATGTTGAGTGATGCTGCGAGAGTTCGTCAATGGTTGCAGAGCCAACCAGAATGCTTGGCCGGAGATCAGATTGCGATCTGAAACACGCGACCTTTTTTTTTGAAATGAAGAGTTGAATTTAACTAACACAACCTAGAAATGGTGTTTTCAGAACTTCACGTATCACATGAGAATATGGGGAATAGTGGCACGCTATGGAGATAGGGTTTGTTTTTAAAAAACAGTATCGTGAAGCCAATGAACATGAGTGAGAAATGTTAACAATAAAAAACGATGAAACATAAGAGCTTACCGGTGATAGTGAAATGCGAAACATGTAAAGAAACAGATCCAGATCTATTACCAAACCAGTCCTACAGTTAATGACAGTAGTCGCAGCTTTGTTCTAGTGTTGAAAAAAAAGGAAGACCGTTTACAGCACTCACCGGCAAGACTAATGGTAACTTGTCCAAGTGCATTGTTTTCGGTAACACGATCGTAGTCCCAGACAGAGAACTCCAGAAAAACGGAAGATAATGCCATCGGTAACACCTGCCATTCGACGATCTGGTTCCATTCCGGGTTCGTAGAACACGGGACGAATCGAGTTCGTCGCTTATTAGATACCCTAAACTCACAACGAATGAAATCATCAGGAAAGGAACAATCTTTAAACTTCAGCAACTTCCTACCATCACACAGTAAACCCCCCTCCCAGATTTTTACCTCTTTCATAACGCGGTAAAATGTTAATGAAGCACCATGACGTCGTACCTCATAGAAATTTTCCCAAAGTTTTAAAGTCGACTTTAAGAATTTGAATTCGCAGCCGTTCTAATGAGGTAACAGGAGGATATCGATAGCGAAAACGCAAGAAACAAATTACAGGCCTCTACAGTAATTCATCGGTATGTCAAGAAAATGGGATGTCCAGAAAGACGTCGAGAGACGTTCGTCTTCGTCTTCCTGTCTCATGACCTGACTACTACGCCAGAAGCCGCACGAGTAATTCGGTGAATGTACTAAATGATGTTAGAACTTGCCATGAGGGTGCTAAAAAACGAGTAAACCCCCGAAGAATTCCAATGAAACAAGAGAAGAGCACAGCGTTAGTAGAAGTTGACTCGACAAAAACATCCGCAATGTTTGTCCGACTTCCCCAATAAAAAACCAATAGAACTCTGTCGAAATACCTTCCTGTATTACTGGGTGCTTTGGCACGACCACGCAGAGAATTATCCGTATAGGACTATACTTTTAGACTGTCAAGAATAGATTATTGAGATTAAGACTTTTCCTTATGAAGCAATATTTGTAATCATTTTGGTGGAAAACCATAGAGCTTTCCGTTGTTTCCACACAGTGAGTAGTCGGTCCTTTAAAAATCAGTCTACGAAAATGAAACAAATTCAGCTCATGGAAATCAACGAGGCTTTCAGCCTATGTGAGAAAGAACGTCAATGAAGGACCATTTATAATCGCATTCAGACTTTTTGTCAAGACGAAATTGACAGAGAGACATGCAAAACGAAGGACCCGGATGGTGTGGTGGTGAAGTGCGTTGCTCCCCAGTAAGGACAGCAGCGCGTGTTCGTTCTCCACCGTCTACACCTGCGGTCCGGAGTTTTGCAAATATCTCAGCATTACATGCGAAATTGACAGAATTGAAACAAAATGACCATAGAAAATTGAAGGCGTTTTAGAAAGTACTGGAAATGATGCTGTTGTTCGATTTTCGATGCTTGAAAGGACTTTAAAATCTGGTGCTTGGGTGCACAGATGGGATTTAAAGGGATCTAAAGGCAACAGCTTAACAGAATAAGAAGATATCGTTGAAAATTATTAGCCTCCAAAAATTCACAGGGATATGGAAAAGTGGGACACAGAAGAGCACGAAAGGGCTACTCATAAAGGTAAAAAGTTTTGTAGTCGTGTTAATAAAGAAATATTCTTAATATGCCTCAGCATAGACTGGAAGCCAAAACATCAACAACTTAAGGTCGGAATTGGACACTGAATCATAGAAAGCCAACGAGAACACCCGAACATCAACGAACAAGCCAAATGAAAATCTATTTTGGTAGAATATGTCCACCTATACAATCATTTCCAATCACACAAATCAAAGAGGAGCTCTTGGAGAGTAGTTTCGATTATGTGGACATCAAAAGCTGAAATTCCATGCTTCGCTTGTGGTCGGCAGCCCGAAGTGTCACTGCACGAATCGTGATGTAGAAAGCTATCTACCAGGACATGCTCAACAAATAAGAGGGAACAGGTAAGTGTAAGTCTAAATGGATAGTACTCCGTCAATACCAAAAGAACGCTTTCAGACGATGTAAAGACTAACTTTCTAAACTTTCAAGCATACTAAACAACTAAACCTAACTAAACAACTTCTAAACTTAACTAACTTTTAAAATTAAAGGACTCTCTGACATATACCCTCAGAGTGAATAAAGCCTTTTATATCTGTAGATTACATTTAACATATTACATCTTATGGAGGGTGGATTACTGTTACTGATTGCGTGCTTAATCCTATGATCACTAGAAAGACAAGTTAGAAACAGAGGAGAAATCATTCGAGCGGTGCCCCACTCGATCAGATTCGACTCGATGGCACAAGGAAGAGGTCTTCTACCTACTTCGCGAAGAGGAACGAGCAAAGACTTGGATCCATGCTACTCTGAAAAGGACGAAAACTACGAAACTATGCCCGAATAGTTCTTCATATTCTTGTTAAGCAAACATGAGGTGTTATTTCCACCGCAAAAAAAGAATGAAATAGCAACATCTCGTGTTGGTCCAACGAGAATATGAAGAATTCTTTGATCAATGCCAAGGTTAATAGAAAGTTGGTTGTGGATGCTCGAATAAATATTGCTTTACCAACCTCGTGTTAGCTTGATAATCCAGGGAAATACTAGTTTGTAGTTTTTTGCTACTCTCCATGTGCTAGCTATCAAAATACCGACTGCTGCAAGGTGGATTATCGATTGGAAAACAAATTATCATTAACTGATAATCATATCAACAACAACCGCCCTCTATAAAAGAGCGTCGCTGGGTGAGTATGGCTCATTCGAGATGCTCAACTGAGGAAGATCTGGTTCGATGCGAGATGAAGACGCCACATCGAGAAGAGGAACAAATGTGGACCATCGACAAGGACCGTCGGCCGAATAAACATCTCGTGTCAACCTCGTATAAGCTCAACTATATAAACACTAGTTCTTACAATGTTACACCTTTTTATTTTCTGCCTACTATAATTTCGCGGCAGAGTACCAAGCGAAATACAACCACAACGTTGATGAGATATTTGCAAAACTCTGGACCGCAGGTGTCTATAGTGGAGAATGAACGCGCTATTGCCCTTTCCAGGGAGTAACGCGTTCACCACCACACCGTGTGGGTCCTTCGTTTCGCCTGTCTCTCAGCTATTTCTATCGATCTTTGCAACAGCAAACATCCGTCAGCGGGATTGATCTCGCATGGTGTGGTTGTGAACGCGTTACTCCCCGGAAAGGACAATAGCGCGTTCGTTCCCCACCATAGACACCTGCGGTCCAGAGTTTTGCAAATATCTCAGCAACGTTGTGGTTGTATTTGGACTAGTTCTTACGTTTGTAAAGTTATCGAGCCAGCGCTCTATAAGGTTTATGAGAAGAAGGTCAAATAATGGCGATCAGGGTCAGTCTACTCATTTTCATAATTAAATCATGTAGGTATAGGCTGCTTAGTAATACTGATCACAAATAGGTACTGTAGAAAAATTAAGATGAAACTCGGCAACACATACTTTCTAGCCGGTAGCAGGTAAATTTTGACGAAAGGGTTAGGAGCGAGATGCCTAATAGGATCGCGCATCTTCAGTCCTCGGGCAGCGATAATCCTGACAATGAGTCGAGAGGTATGGCGATCGTACGACACTGCTATTTGTAAGTAGCCAAGTGAATCCTGTAAAAAGCATTGGATTCATGTATTTTTATACGAATGTTTTGAGTAACAATATGCTATATAGAATAACGTCGAAGAACATCGGTAAGAGAGATAGAGGAACTGTAAAGAAATTAGAAATGGTGTTCATTCACTGGGTTCCGGTGGAATAGTCTCCAATAATGGAAAAATCAAGATTGTTGTTTCAGTTATTTGTTGTTGTTGTTGCTTCAAGTGATTTGTTAAGATTTTACTGTATTTAACACCTTTGCGATCACATGTAATTTCGTGTGGAGGGCAAATGTCGTCCACTCTGTCTTTCTCCCCAAAAAACAGGTCACGCCCATTTCATAGTTTCCATTCTAAAATCTAGTTTTCCCACTAATTTTCCACTCATTTTTGTGGATTCTTACGTGGTTCTTCTTATTATTAGAACATAAGCAATTCTTATATGCGAAAAAACTCCGCCTTTGGCAGGCCGTTTCGCAACATGTGTTGAGTATATTCCTGTATACATGTGTTTTTTACCCATCATTTTCATACACGATAATTATTGCTCATAATTGAGGATAGCACAGTGGTAGTGATGTCGGTCATCACGAGCATGGTGCTAGCCCGATTCCGCTACGGGTCAACCAAGCCTCTCATCTCTCCAGGGTCGGGAAATTAGTACCGAACTTGTCTGGGAAAAAAATCACTCTGTGCAATTAGTTTGGAACGCACCAGCCCGGTTATCTCAGGAATCCAGGGAGAATTGCTCGACCAGCATTCTACTACATTAACGATGAAATAAAAATCCTCAAGCAGCAACCGAAGCCACACGTAAAAGTTGGAAGATCTCCGTGGACAATGGATGCTAAGAAACGAATCGAATGTGAGCAGTGCTAGGATCTGCACAGTAGACGTGAAGACGGGTCACATGAAAGAAAAGGCGATTGCAAAGGAAAGATTATTCAATTGGTCACGAAATAAATTTCATGCATTTGAACCACGTTCAGATGAATACAAACGTATGTTCACCACGGATAGGATTCTCATCGAAAGTGAAGAGAAAGGCCATACACTAAGGTGATAAGAAACCTCTATGTCATTCCCGCCAGAGAATATAGAGAGAGTGAATTAGAACTGAATAAAGACGACTGTGACCATGGCGAGATTAGGAGGAAGTGAATAAAAAATTGTTGTGCCTCACGACCACCGAGTCCATAGCAGTAAATCTGTAGTGGATCTAAAGCTCCTGCCTTAAGGATGTTGAGGTATGAGCAAAATTCGGAACCTTAGTTGGGTCGATCCGAGTTTCCCACCCTTAGTTGGGTCGATCCGAGTTTCCCACATATCTCAGCATTCTTGTCGGATGTATTTCACACTGTAATCTGCCACTGAAAAAAAATAGGAGTAGAACTCAAGACATTGCTCCTGCCTTAATTCAGGAACATATGCTTTTTTAAGGAATACATTGGCTGAAAAATAATTTCATATCGTCATGGAATTTACTGGGAAATTTCGTGAAATATATTTCCCTTCCCTGTTTTCCTACATTATTTCAAGCTTATTTCTTACTTAAATATTTTCCGTACAGCACTATCTCAGCACTTGATTTCCGACGATTTTGCGTTCTATTTTTTAGCCGTTAGCCTCCGGAAAGGGTAATAATGCGCTTGTTTGCCACCGCAGACACCTGCGATCCGGAATTTTGCAAATATCTCAACATCATCTTGATTTTAGGTTATTGAAATGGTACTGTGGAAGGAAGATGCTTGTGTCGCTTTGCATTATTCCACGGTGGTTATGAAGCAACGGTGGCAACTGGAAATATCATTAAAGTAACAGCCAGAGATGCGCTTCCTGGTACAAAAATGGTTCTTAAGGCTCCATAAGTGCCCTTACAGCACAGAAGGTAGTGGACACCCAACCGTGTGGAGACGGTAATCGAAGCAGTCCCTTCAAAAACTAGCAGAAGATTTGTAAAAAGTCTGACACCACGTGCGTTTTGAGGACGGTGAAAAAACGTGATAAATGGGCGCTTCACGAATTGAACGAATGGGAACGAGATCGACTTCCCACAAACCTTCCAATGCCTTTTTTTACACAGTAAAAATAACCGATTATGCGATAACGACGTGACGTGCGATGATAAATGGATCCCATACCATAATCGACGATATTCACTTTAATGAATGGAACAAGATGAAACCCTTGAAAATTTTTAAGGCCTGATTAAAATATGGTTACAACTTTTTAACCTTAGGCGAAAAGAATTGTGTAACATAACATCTGTTCACAAGCTGATCAATGTAGAACAGTAATTTCATGAAATCGATGAAATCGTGAAGTGTAGTGAAATTATCTAGACATGACCAGTAGAAAAAGTGCCGCTCTCTTGCACGACTTCACTCGCCCATACGTTGCACTCGTGCCGCGAAAATTTAATTAGTAGGGCGACCCACCCTACTCGTCAGGCATCGCGCCTAGCAACTACCACCTTTTCAAGTATCTCGTCATCTACTGCAAATCTTCGAAAACGAAACTGTTGCTAAAAATGTCTGTGAAGAAGTCCTCGGTCTCAGAAGCTCAGAATTCTATGGTGCTGAAAGAGATGAGAAAATGAATCGAAAACTTTGCACACTTACTGTCTCATTAACGCCTTTTCGCTAACAATGCATCACCATTGCTATATAAGGGTTTATTTTCCCATGTTTGAGGTCTGGCGTTACTATAACAATCGAGAAGACTCGCGTGGCCGGAAATGTCGCACAAATCAGCAACTTCACTACAACACCTGTATACCGAAATTGGTATAAAATTGACTCCTTGGCTGAGAGATTGCTCAGAAATGAAGAAAAATTCTGAAAGAAAACCAAATCCATCCGAAGAATCATTGACTAATAGAGGAAATAATACGGATGACCACATGTAGGTTCGAAGTCGACGAAACTTTTCATAGTTCAAAGTTTTCGAACAGGATATCACGTTCGAGAACCACGCTTGTGGCGTTTAATGGTCAAAGAAAAGTAGTTTGCTTCTTCACCAACCCATTGGTGATATTTTGGCGCTCATATCTTTTGTCCAACGAACTAACTTGTTCTGAGCTTGATTTTCACCTCACATTTTCTTTGAACTGCTCCATGCCAGATAAACTCAACCAGAGGGCGACGTCGTGAAGACGTCGATGGTCAGGAAGACCCATCCGTCAGCCCACCTGTTGTTTCTTCAACGCTGCATCGTCGGCAAAGTTGAATCCGTCGACATTGTCGTAGATTCTGGACGCGGCATTCTGTCGTCCGTAGTTGTTCTCGTAACCGTTTCGACGATGCATAGGCACCGGTGGCGTTCGATCTGGTGAAACGTCTGAAGAAGTGGACGATTTTTATCGATCAAAACAAGATGCTGGCACTGGTCCAGAAAAGATTTAGCGAAGTGGTTGCAAGCAAAAAAGTTGGCAAATATGGCAACTTTTTTTTTGAAAATTTCAAACAAACTGGGACTGTTTAAAATAGGAACATTTTAGGAAGGAATTTTAATTACTTGTCCTTTTTCTGGATCAAGAAATACGAACCATTAATTCTGAATGTTCTCTGCAAAGATTGCGATGCTGTGCAGAGATTGGCCGAGCGTTTCTTATCCCGATTCTGATAATACTTCCGGAGATTGGAAATGCGATGAGATTCTTCCCCTTCCCTAAAATGGCGTGATTTTCAGAAGTGACGAATCGCTGTTACTTCTATGAAAATAAGTGATGCATTTTGCGAAAATTTTCGAAATCAGGACAGTTTATAGGAAAGCGATGACAGATATAAATCACTGTCAATTTGCTAGGATAGATTATTTGTTACGAGTTGATCGGTCAATACCAGAGGGAAAAAACCATGAGTACGGCATACTTGCCTCTGGGAATGAGAATTCATTGATATACGATTCAAATTCAATACTGTCAGGTTCTAAACCGCCTTAAATATAACACCAAAACAAATTCGTTGACTTGGAAAATAAAAAACCAGAGAGCAGTGTAAAGACTTACGATTTTAATATGATTTCCACTTCACCACTGCTGGAGTTGACGATCCTCTCCACTTCCTCGAAAGTCTTTCCGTTCAACAGCACGCCGTTCCATTCGAGGACTTGGTCGCCTAGATTGAACATGACTAATTATTCACTCATCAATACAACTTTGAGTTATTCAATTTCAGTTACCTATAACGGCATGGATTTATAGGGAATTAACCAAATGAACCAACAATACTGAAGTTAAATTTAGGTTACGATTCTATCAAATGACGATTATCTTTTAATTTTGACTTATTATTTACTGCCTACTCTTTTTAACGGCAGGGTATATATTGGGAAATATAACTTTAATGATGCTGAGATATTTGCAAAACTCCGGACCGCAAATTGTGATTGTAAGAGCAGCCTCAGTTTAACTGGGTTCGTTGCCTATTTGGACTGCCCAGATCAATCCCGCTGATCAATCACGCTGACGGGTGATTGCTGATGGCAAGGGATCGATGGAACTAGCTGAGGGACAGGCAAAACGAAGGACCAGCATGGTGTGGTGGTGAACACACTACTCCCCGGAAGCGACAATAACGCGTTCGTTCCCCACCACAGACACCTGCGGTCCGGAGTTTTGCAAATATCTCAGCATCATTAAGATTATCTTTTAGTCCAAAACGGTAGAAAGAAAGAAGAGATATCGAGAATATACGAGAAATCGTTCTCCGACATGAATTTATTCACGCTGCTTTGTTCTGTGCATATGGAAAGATGCCGTCACCTTCCTTGACTTCGCCCAGGATTTGATTGTTCTTGACTTGGTTGACCGCCGAAACGAACGCACCCAGGTCTCCGTTCGGCATCCGCTTACCGCCAACAACTCGAATGCCGAGGTCTGCAATGCGCTCGAAAATACAAGGGCTTTTACAACAGACTGAACAGATCCCATGTGAAGTTCTTTGCTCTCAATCTCAGTTAACAATTTACACGGCTTGCAGCAAAGAGAAAGAACGATGCATAAATACCTCATAAAAAAAGATGAATGAAATTAAGAACATTCGAACGAAATTACTCATTGTAGTTGTTTCAACTTTTTAATAATCATTGCGCTATTGGAAAAGTATTAACCCATCCATTCGTTCATCAAACGTTTCGACAAAAAAGCTTTCAACAAAAACGGTCACCTTAAATGTTACACTTGAATAGTTGTATATTCCGCTTCTATGAAAACTTCGGCACAAGCACATTTTCCGCCTAAGTCGTACGTTGTCAGTTTAACATTTTAAACCGGAACTCCGAAGAACAGGTGATAAAGCATTTATAGGTTGCCATCAGAGGCAGTGACCGATCATTTACTATTGGGGAGTTATATCCTAATTTCCAACTAGCTTTCTTAGTTTACGGCTTCCTTTATTGTTTCGCTTTCCTAAGGGCTCATGGCAGCTATAACTCTCCTTGGTGTTGAACAGCAACGCGTGTAGAAGAAGTTATATCCTCAGGCGATGTATCCCAGACGGAAAAAGAGTTCGACATTTCTTTGTTAAGGCCCGGATAACAGTAAATCAATAGGACGGCAAAGCTAAGGGATTTGCCAACGGTTTGCTTCTCGTGACAAACAGCAGAAAGAAAGACTACACCAAAAGTGCGATCGCTTTCGTTCTTCTCGTATGAGTGAACTCAAGTGAGCAACGGAAACGAATAAAATGGCTGTAATTACTCGATAATTGAGGGCATCAAAAGAGGTTCAATCTGTTATAAAGGTTAAAGGAGAAAGCTCTAGGCGTTGATCAATACCTGAGAGATGCGCCATGCATTCGACTCCATTACGTATCGATTGGCAGTGATTGAATGCATATCTGCCTTTATAGTGAATCGCGGTGGCCTGCTGATGTATCGAGCCAGTCCTGCTACCCTCCTAGACAAGTCTGGTACCACTTTTTCGAGCCTGGAGGGAAGGAAGTCTTGGTGGGCCATGGGCGCGCGGATCGGTTCTACGTTTGTGTTGCAGGGCGCCTCCGACCACTGCGCCACACGCGCCCATGTCTTGTTCATTCCAATACGTTAACACAACTTATTTAAACTAAGCAACAGGAACTCAGAAAGCGAAGTAACCAAAACGTACTTGGACAGTATTCTTCAAAAAGATATAAACAGCAAATTCCAAAAGATCTTAAAACTATGCAATGCATACATTATAATTATATGTTGTTATTCATACTAGTAATATTGGGCTATTTCATAAACATGGCTCTCAAAGCTAGCGACTACCATTATAGACATTGTGATCCTTATAGCGTCTGGTCAGAAGAATTCGTTTGATCGTCGATGACGGACCATCGTAAGACAGTACGCCAGTACGTCGACTTCTCATGACCTTTTCGCAGTCCTTAATGGAATTTAGGTGAACAGACCGTGTCTAACAACAAAAAAAAACGGGCAAAACGTCACAACCGCCTCGTCAACAGTTCACACGGACTCAAACAAACCTCAGCCAAACGCTTCACTGGTCCTGGATAATCCGAAGTCTTTTCCCAGCTGAAGGAGTGTTTACGTCCATGCGACTCTAAAAGAGTTTCAAGTGTTACAGCAGAATGAGATTTCCATAGTCTGAACCGAAATAAATTCTCTACACCTGGAGACATAAAGGATGCAGCCGAAAGAGGCGACATCTAATCCCCCGCTTTTCATAGCACGAAAAACATTCTAATGAAACGGACAATAACGAGTTTGAACGGTGCACAATCGTATCTAGTCTACAATAACGTCACTTTACTCTTTCCTTTTCAGCTAAACTTTCGCTCTCCGATGAAAGTTTGCATTCGGATAATTAAAACAAATAGGATCCATCCAGACTTCCTCGGCATGCTCCTGGGAATGAAAACCTATGAGACAAATTGGCCTTGTAACTTTAAATTGACGAAATGTAATAAGGCCTTTGTATGCCAAGATTATAGCTTGGCCATGTTTCCAACCGTTACTCCAAAAACTGTCACCGGTTATCGTAGGCTCCCGTTATGAAGTTCAAGCTTGATTTGTGTCTCAATCAGGAGGAAAGAAAAGAAAAGAATCAGACCGTTGAGCTTAATAGAAGCTGCAAAGGAAAGAAAAGTACCTGTTGGCCACTATTTATGTTATGAAGATCACCGTTTACTAAATAATTTGCTCTCCTGTTATAACATACGAATCACATATTCGTTGTTTTATACTCATCGACATGCGTTCCATTAGCTACCTCTCCTCATGCTCTTCCTGTTCTCAAACTCTCTACGTCCTCTCTGCCTCTTGCTTGGTCGTCGTCGGCTTTCCGTATCTCTTTGCACTACAGCAACATGTTATTCACTACTTGGAACAACATAGCGCACCTTGCAGAAAGGCCCTACAGATCCACCAACATCATTTTTTTCAAAATGATTATTTCACACCTGCTCATTATTTCATTAACGTGACAAAATCTTTACAAAACAATAGAAAGTCCCAACGCGGTGGATATACCTTATCTAGATTGAACTAAAATAATGCAAAAGACTGGAACGCCTCCAAGTCTGATGCTGTGTTAGGCACGAATGTCATAGGATTTTCCGCACATGTTACTTCCGCATTAAGACACCTGAATTTCGCTACTGTTCGTTTTATTTTATGTAGTGCTTAACATGCCGATAATGACACGGCACTCTTTGAAAGCTCTTACAAGTATGCAGTTCTGTACAGTTTATTCATAATAGATCTCTATCAATAAGTTAAATGTGTGCACTGTTCAAACGTATCATCATAACATCGAATATAGCAGCAATCGTAAAGTTTCACCGATCGTTCATGAAAAACGAAGGACTAGGAGCACCATCATCTTGGACGTACGTCGGCATACCTGAGGTGGCAGGACGTCTACGACCGATAGTCGCATACATTCTTGTGAGTGCATCCTCATGCGGATATTGGGCATCGTAGCTAGATGGCATCAAATTGCCAGACCACGTTCGGGAAGTGTTTTTACCCACGTAAGGAAGACCATTGGATATCATGGATGGGTAACTGGAGCGTAACGGCGTGTAGTTCGGAATTGTCTGACTGAATTGTGGCACTGCCTGTCCGCTGAGCACACCACTGGTGTTATATAAGGAATTAGAATAAGGATCTTCAAAAGGCGGAAATTCTGTTGTTCGTAACAACCTGTTCCCGTAGTCTAGAGGGCAGTTTGGAGGGCGCGCACCGTAATTAGTTTCATTTCGACTATACACCTGAGGGACTTCATATGGCAAATTTTTGACTCCAACGGGTTCACAGTAAGTAAAGGGAGGCAAATACGTCGGAGGTAGTGTGGTAAAATACGGATCGGTTGGCTGTGGATCGTATCTGACCGCCGGTGCTGTGGAAGGTATGTAGGAACTTCGAGAAACATCAGACTGATTAAGCAGCCCAGTTTGAAACTGCTGATTCAGATAAGTTGCATATCGCGAGACCATATCATCCTGTTGGGCGCTAAACGGTTGTGTCAGAATATTCGCGTCATTAGGGTAGACACCGCTGGTAAGATATGGATTAGCTCTCATTTGAGTGGAATAAGTTGGACAATCCATCCGATCGACCCCGATTTGATCCAAATAATTTAGCGAACGAACATCCGTTGGTGGAAGATGGTAGCGAGGGTCAATGATATTATCTGAATGCAGGTCAAACATAGAGCGTGAAGCAGTGCCGGCAGTGACGGGTCTGGCACCAAAGGATTGCTCGTAGTCAACCTGGATCGGAACCTGCTGCCCGAGGCACCTTTCGTAATTACGAGGTAGGGAGCCGTAGTTGTAAAACGAATTGGTAGTGAATGGCAACCTTTCGCGAACAGTGAAGTCGCGAGTAAGTGGAGATCGTCTGCTGCGACATGGGTAGTCGATACGGGGCAACGATCCGTACTGTGGAATCGACAATGGGTAATCTGACGAATCGAGAGCTAGTTGCGAGTGATAGGATCGGTACGGCATTGTCTCTGATGGTAGTCCAACTTGGGCTAGCATGCGTTCACGGCGTTGAGCTAACTCGTTTATTAGTTGTATACGACGTTGTTCTCTACTCAGTGGATCGTCGTCATGAAAGTCAAACTGTCTGCGCTGTGCGGATCGTTTTGATTTCTCCGTGAGCTCATTAAGCTGACGATCGTAGTCCTCGAAATACTTTTTCGTAGCTTCTAGTAAATCGTTCGTTTGCACAGTGGCATTGCTTCTGGAGGACTGAGTTGACAGTCCACGACCTGTTGATGGCTTTTGACGACTAGAGGCTGAATAATCGGAGGAAAAGAGTTGCTCGGTCTGGGTCTCAACATTTCTCGCGCTAGTGAAGTCTCTGTACTGAGGCTTTCTTTCTACATTAAGTTGAGCCCGTAGTGACGTTGACGGCTTAAATTGAACTCGAGAAACAGGAGAAGGAGATACGTTCTCTTGAACAGTTACTGGCGAAGTCAAATGGGGTTTGCACTGTACGTGTTCCGATGTCCTAGTGGGAAACCGAAAATCTTGATCAGACATTTGTGTCGCAACTGTGTGAACAGATTTTGGCATCACTCTGGCACCACTGATGAGCTCGATGGGAAGCATGCAGGGAGTAACCTTCGGAATGTCGTCTTCACGAGCCTCTGGAAGTAGACCGGTAACAAGCATTTTATGAACGATGTACTGCCGCTGGTTCGCCTCAATCTCACAGGCCTCCAGTGCTTCTCGACGACGAGATAGCGCTTCTTTGAGTTCCTTTTTCAAAAGAACACGAGCGAGAGTATTAGGGATTTTTGGCGCATTAGATGCTTTAGAAGTAATAATAGATACGGGTTGGCGCAGAACAGTTCTATGTTTGGCAGTGAGTCTGAAAGAAGCACCTGGAATAATGGCAGGGTCATATGGTCGAGTAAGAGGAGATGATGTGGTAACGGAAGTAACTGAAGAAGGACGTGAGTAATCGGCAGACATTTGGCCATTTGGCAGTTTCTCGAAGGAAGGAAGCGTGGTAATCGTTTGTGTGCAGGTAGAGCTGACGGTGAATGGCGAATAGCAAGACGAGGTAGACGGAATAGGAGCGCTGGCATTGATGTAAACTGGTGCAAGGGATGTTTGTGCCCTGAGGGACCTTTGTCTAGGGGAATCGGTCTGAGTCTGGACAGCTAGAGGAAGCAGAGATTGAGCAGGCATGCCGATGGTTCCACTGAATGGAGTTGGTGGTGCTGAATAAGCAAGTGGAGTTGCTGAATAGGACGAGTATGGTGGAATGGACGGCAATTTACGACGACCCATCTCAAAACCGACCAAACTGCCATCATCCTGAAACAATATAGAGAAATAAAAGATCTGAGGACAGGTTTACATATTTATTTATTTCGAGGCCCAATAAACCTATTGGGATTTGTGCTGTAACAACAGTCAGGAAACGTTCTTCAGTAGTTTATGCCCCATAGGGTTGCCTTAGAGTCAGTTTCTATGGATGCGAGAAGCACAAAGAGAAATTGTTTGCAGAACACAAGTCGATGTTAGTAAGATTGCCCTAGTGATCCCATGGGATGTGTAGAATCGAAGAATGCGTATTAAGCAGAAACGAAATTGCTTTTCACTGGAGTTCGACGGACAAGTTCATGACACACGTTGCATTTCTTTTTCTGCGTGTAATTTACAGGCTTGCAAATTGCTCTAATACTTGTAATAGTAATACTTATATTTGCTTATTTAATATTTATTATCATTTATATTTACAATATTTATTTATTTATCTAATATTTATAATGCACCATTCAAATGTTGCAGCTAAGTGGTGTTTATGCCCTTGTGTGTGCAGAAATAGTTTGAAAGACTTCTTAGTGAGAAGCTCTCAGTGAAAGCAGCCTTCGTTAAGCTTACAAATAACTCTTTCATTTTAGCCACTATTCCAGTTCTGCTTTGGAAAAAATACTCAGCCGCTAAGAGCAAAGATCCTACATGTACAGTCATTTCTATCCAGCTCCCGTAAACGGTGACAAAGTCAAAATCCCTTGGCTATACATAAAAATATACTAGGCTCTCTTAAAGAAATCCGCATTGTGCTCGAAACTAGAAAAGAAATCTATTTACGTGACACACTCTGACTTAAAAACATAGATAATCCCCAGTTGTGATTTCTTAAAAGAATCTGGTCCTTGGGTAAATGGCTATGATTACACAATTAATGGAGTAATGGAAAAGTTCAGAATTCTACAGAGTCGTAGAATAGACTTCTCTTTACCGTTACAAGGATGTAAATAATTTCTGTAAAATGTCATTTCAACTTTAAAATTGATTAGAACTAAACTTTTCATGAAGATCTGAAGGCGAAATCTAACTCTTAAAGATTCTAACGCTATAGCGGCAGCTGTGAAAAGTGCTACTACGTTAGGGAACACCATTGAATTCTCCAGCATGAAAGCCTGTTTGTTCACCTTCCGTGATGGACAAAGTTCGAGTTCGAATGAAAACAAGCGAAAAACATGTTTTTTGTACTCCAAAAAATCCAAAGATTACCCAAGTATAATAAACAATCTGTAACTAGAAGATAAAGATCTAAAGATTTCATGAGTTTCCCGTATAAGTAACAAAATTCATTACGAGGGGATACGTGTTACTTTGAAGTTAAATACGCCTACTAATTTACTACCACACTATTCCATTTGACACCACAGAGGGAAACGTTCAAGCATAAAGTTTGGAGGACCCTGAGCTGACCAATCCTCATTTAGAGTGAAGTACTATTACAAATCAATGCAAAGCTCAACTTGTACACTTTCGCCATATATGGTACAGTTGAATTATAGTACATAAAGTATTTATGGCTTATTTTTTAGCTTGGGAAGTGAGATATCAAAACGACAACACCGATAAATTTACTCTTACGAAGGGAAATAAGGTCGTAGTACAGCGCAAATGGCACGAAGCATTAAAGAGATATGCGGCCATGGAACTATTATTAAATACGAAGTGCGAAGTTGGTTTCCGAAAAATCGTCGTGACGAATGAGATGTTGAAGATGGGGTGGTCAAAGACGATGACGATGAAGATGAATTCAAGGCTTCGCCGAAGGCAAACAGAAGCGCTACTGCTCGAGAGCCTGCAGAACTTGCGTAAATACGTCAGCTGCTTGGAATCTTCCAAAGAAGATTTGAAAGTTGAAGGAGGTCAACGAATGCATGCCGTATGAACTGACGACAGGTCGCATTGCCGGCGCTGCAAAAGTTGAGCCAACTGGGACACGAAATCCTGCTTCGTCATCATACTGGGCGGGACCATCTGTCTACTGACTACTACCTTTTTAAGTTACTTGTCAACGTCCTGCGTGAGAAATGCTTCAGAAACCAATCCCAGTCCGTACTACTTTCACGGACTTCATCGCATCGAGAAGTCCAGAATTTCTTACAACCGGTATTAATAACACCATTCCTCGTCGATAAAGATATGCACAATCTAACGGTTTTCATCTGGACTCGTACAGATTATTGAGGTAAAGTAAGCCATTTTACTTTAAAGAATACAAGTTGAAAATCGCCACTAATTTCCGAAGCAACTAAAAACTGCACAAAGTACACAAAACTGACAATTAGGTCATCCGATCATATGGATTTCCCTCTCCTTAGAAAGCATTTGGCCGAATAAAATAAGGACCCAGTGACGAACACATCCTCACTGGATCGATAACCAGCCAATAATCCTATCAAAGCTTCGGACATAAGAGGATCGGTCAGTAGGCAAAGAAGTAGTAAGTAATCAGACGCGAAATAAAACGTCGTGTCTTCAATTTGGTCGCGCAAATCATTAACAGCTTGTATAGCGAAGCCACCTTTAGGGCCAAAGCAATTCTGCAGAGAACTCGAAGTGACGTGACGTGTCTCTCAGCGGTTTGCTAATTCACGACGTCCTCCTTCTCCTTTAGTAAGTAGCAACCACAATTTAGTACAAACCGCTTTTCAAGATAGAAACGGGACTAATCCACATTTATTGCCCTTCATATGACTACTAAATGTAAAAAGAACAATATATTCTTTCGCATCGATCTAAGTTGAAACAGGTTGCAGTCTAAGTATGTCAGCTTGTCCAACGTCGTGCTCGCAGTTCAGTCACCTGGATGACTTTTTCAACGTGATTCGTGGGAAAAATCTCGTCGTTTCTAAGCAAAAATATATTGTTTTCCTTTCAAAACAACGGGTAACGATGGGTAAAGTCTACTACATGAATCTATTTATTCTAGCGTTACCAGACGCAAATCCAGTCATAAAGGCGCCATAAAAGCGTTAAACGTAAAAGCGTTCGGCGTTGATCAATCCCTGAGGGATGCGTCATGCGTTCGACTTCATTAAGCGTCGTGGAAGCGAATGAATGCATATCTGTCTTAGACTTAAGAAAGGGCACATCGCTTTTATCTTCCCATATAACTAAGGTACTCATTTACTGACTACACAAGGAAGCAAGGCTTGTCTGTTCGGTAGACGGGCTCGAACCAACGACTCAATGTGTATTGCAAAGCAGCTCTAACCACCGCGCTATACGTGTCCTAAAAGCGACATGGGAACAAGGATGTTGGTAGGGATCTTCTTTTGATTCTTCACTCATTACATAACAGCTACTAATTGCAGCTAATTGCAATAGTGACTAAAAACCCTAATTATACACCATGAGAGGAAGTTCTATCTTTTCCATATCAGCCAGCGATCGAAAGTGTCACGAGGGTGAAGGTCGCTGCAAGACACGCATTCGTCTCGACTGTTGAGGAGGCAGCACACACGCACACAGAGCTTTGCTCTCTCTCTCGCTCTCTCTTCTGGTTCAGATCAATACCAGCGCTTACTAACTAAGTTATGCATATCCCACTCGGTCACCCATCGGCAATCGGGGTGAGGAACATCGACAGTGAACAGCTGTTCGACTTCTAAATAAGCCATGAGCCCCATATTTTACTGCAGACGTAATTGAAAAATTGGAAAACATGGCAAAATCAAATGAAACGGCTGATGAACACTGACCGTTGTTTACGACGAGAATGGTGGACACGTTAGAAACCATAGCGTTGTAGGAACGAAAGTGGACAATGAAGTGTAGCTGAACGAGCAGTGTGGGTCGGTAGAGAACAGGCAGACCGCTGCGAATGGGCGGACTCCGCATGCACTCTCTCCGCCCTCACTTCTTCCTGATGACCGCGCCTTCCTGAGGCTCATTTGACAACCATGCTATAGTTAGCAGCTTCTGTCACTTCACCAACGACTATTGCGCCTATGCTAAGTATCCTTCCGCAGAACTAGTATCCGCCAGAACTCGTTAATAACGTTAGTAAAGTCCAAGTGAACTATTTTCTATACGCACTTTTTTCATGGTTGTCAACCACATACAACTGCGACCTTTCGACCTCGAGTACTGCTGGGTAAAAGGAAGGCTTGCTTCTAGATACTAGCAGGGCTTATTGACAACGCTGAGCGCATGTGCATGTGAAGGAGTGTCCTTACGTGTCTCATCGATTGTCCGAGGCTCGTAATCTCTTCAGAGTTGCTATTAGTGGAAAAATAAAAAAAAAATTGAGATGTTATGTCGTTGATTCTCAAAGACATGTCAAAAATAGCGCAAAAAATTAAATCCCTATACTCATGACTAATATACTTCTTCGGCCTACGAACATTAAAAGTGTTCTAACTTTTATTTACTGCTTATTCTTTTTTCATGGCTAGGTATGGTGTGAAGTACAAGCACAAGGATGCTGCGACATGAAAAAATCTCGGAACCTCAGATGGACTTCGAACCTACGATTACCCTAAGACGGTGTTTTGCGTGCTAGATATTACAACACCTGCTGCTGCAGGATGGACCGTCATTGAGAAAAGGAATCATCAGTTCACAGTCATCAACAACCGTGTTGTATATGAAGGACACCGCCGAGTGAGATTACTTCATTCAAGCGGTCCCCCACTGGATTCGACTTGGTGCGATCATGAAGACCCAAGTCGGAAGGATGAATTCGCTGTGGACAATCTATTCGAACTCTAGAGAAGACGAAGCGTACAGTGTTAACCGAATAAATTTTGGTAACAACTTCGTGTTAGCCTACCAATGAGAAGACGTAATGAAACGGCGTTCTCGATTTTTGAGTTAAATTGATTGGATTGGCTTATAAAAAGAGAATCTTGAATTTGTACAGGGTACCACCATACGAAAAAAGTTGTACGAGTTCTTTGCCCATTGTCTTAGCCAGTTCATTTTCGACGGAATTTAAACACATGGATGCCTTGCCCGCCTTTAGCTTCTTTTCTCGTTTCTCGGCACCTATTACTTCAAAATTGCTGCCGCTAATTTCTATGCTGTCGCAAGTTATTCATGAGATCTTAGTTGCAGTGTCTTGCGATAAAACTGGACACCCACTGGCAGGAACCGTAGAAGAAATGCGTCACCAGCTTCTCACTCACAAAAATTGATTTAGTCATCTTTCTGCACCGTGATAGGGACTATACATGCAAGAGGAAAAATGAATATGATTTTAAAAAATGAAAAATATGCTAAAACAGTATGCTTTCTTTTGTGGTTGGATGACATGTGCCATTAATAGGAAAGTGTTAGTTTAGTAAAAAACGAACGATGACGACTGAGATCGGAAACTGAATTCGTGTGCCTAAATCCCTCCGCCCATCCGGGCGAGAGGACCGACTCCCACAAGCCGTGGACAGACCCAGTGGCGGCTGGTCGCATCTTCACCATCTCACGGAACGATGTCACTACATGGTCTGTAGTTAGTTTATCCAAAGGACGACGGGTTATGAATGCTGGCAGACGCAAGAACGTAACAGAAATAAGTCCGCTCCATCACTTCAAAGCTAAATGTAATTTTTACATGAACTTTCAAATTTGGCATTTTTAACGGCATTAATATGCCATTCGATGGGTATTTGTAATTAACTGTGGAAGACCGTTTTGTTCCTAGTACGACTGTGGACTGTTCTGGAACATTACTTCTTCTTCCATATGGTAAATCAGTCCAGCCTATAGCATGTGCTGTTGTCTTCCACCCGTCTTACTGAAGACGTCTAGATTGAGACTGCACGAAAACATATTGAATGGAATCGGTCATAACAAGTTGTTGCATATATCTTATGGCTCCTTGAGGAGCTTTTCAATCGCTAAGGAAAGTTAGAAACTGGCAAAACTCTTGTGAAAAACAAAATGTTTGGCTTTTTCTGATCGATAAATCAATATTCCTAAGAACTGAGCCTATTCCTAAGAGAAAGAAGTTGCCCCATCGATAGCATCTTCTACACCGATGATTGACTGATTACAGCTAAGTTAGCAGAATTTAAAACTGATTGAACTCAAAAACCAGGGAACTGGTTTCCGTTTCTCTGGAATTCTTGCGCTTTTACCGCTGCTTAAACAATAAGCAAATCAGGACTTACAGAAGAGGAAAACGTCTAACGAATGGCAAGTGGAACATCTCCCAAAAAATCCTACGGACATAAGAGATTTGGATTTTCTCTTCTTTGAAGAATGACATATACATACTCAGATCAGACTTATTCTGCTCAGAATTGCTGAAAATATTCGAAATGAGCAACGTCGAAGGCGTTGTCAGATGAGATGGGTTTACATTTAAAGTAGCTGATGGTTCATAAAATGACTACCAACCTATTAGTTTGAAGCTGAAGTGATCCCGTGAGGATGAACTCGCCAAAGGAGAGATGATCCGGGGATGAATCATTATAATAGAATAGCATAGAATGTGATGAAATAGAACAACTTCTGGTTTTTCCCAACAAGAAACACGAAATCAACGCCCACACATACCAAGATATAATTCTCAAAAAACTACTGTTTCGTTAGAAATAGAAGAATTCCAATATGACCTTACAACAAGACTTTACGCCTATACACTAAGCGAAAACGATTGTCGCCTACTTCAGATGAATCCACTCGGATACACTAACAGATGTCCCAGTAAAATTTCGAAATGAAGTCCGCTCAATTTTTCTATCCAAGATGTTATGAAGCAGGATAGAATTGTCACTGATTTCGAATTGAATCTGTTACCTGCTCCTTGAACACACTAAATAATGATTAGGATTTGACGACAACGACCTGCATAACAGCAGAATCCATAGTCGTTTACTCACTGGTATTAGATCCAAGAAAAGCCATTTTATGTAGCTCATACAAATCTCGCTATCCTTAAGCTGTTATTTAGGTTTAAAGTCAACGAATCTCAGAGTTAAGGAATAGAAAGTGTTTTCGTGACGTCCATATTTTTCGGCTACTTTGTATGTTAAAAGTACTAAAAAACCAAAAGCTGACTTTTAAGAGATTACGTATAAAACAACCATTGGGCGTAAAACTCTCGGGCAAGACATGTACTGCAGGCCGATGAGAGGAGCGCCTTGGCGGTCGTTCGATTCTATACTCTCAAACGCCACGCATCCTAGGTAGTACGCATGCTCGTTAACGCGTGAAGATCTATAGTCGCCCAAATTATCTTTATCACCAGAATGCAGTCAGAAGCAGAAGCCTTGATCTAGAAATCGCAGAAATTCACAAAATTTCCAACTTCTAGTGAGCTCCTAGTAGTCCATGTGTAACGCAACTTCTTGTATTAAATTAATTTCTTGGTTGGCGCATTCGCGTCGATATGAATTGAATTCAGTTCATAGCTAACCGAAAGTAATACTAGCTTCTAACTTTAAGTAAATCCATGTTGGATCAAAGTAAAAATTTTAAATTGAGTGAAAGTCGTAATAGGCTACATATTTTTTTCACTAAAAAGGCGTAATTTCAGTTATCCTACAATAGCGTTAAACCTTCTAGATACTCCGGAGCTTATCTTCGCTCCTTTTCTTTGCAGTTTTACATCTGTAGTAGCGAACTGATTTAAGGACTTGATGTCGTCCAACAAGATATGGTCATTTCCCTGAATTTTTTTTTCCAACATTCTCATTATTTAAACTTTAGACAGTTGATATGAACCGTTTGAAAAAATGTGCACATAATCGAAATGGCAAGCCTACACCTTTACACGTCTATCAAACTCCGAAGCTTTCAAGGTATTTTAGTTAATCTAAAATCCGTTGTATATTTCTGATTTACTTTACCTCAGAGATATCTCTTAACCACTTGTACGACGACTTCAGTTCATCGAAGGTATTCGGCAAATCGGAGCTGAGCACGTCGACGGTTGGCACATCGATACGACTGGCACCAATTGTCTCTTGCGGTTCGACTTGCTCGACTCTGTGGGTTTTTGCTCCACTGAGCACGTCAGACGGTATTATCATTCCTGGAGAGCGCTTCAGACCTCTAGAATAGACAGGTGTCGGTTAAAGAGAGAGCTACAGATTTATGATAAACGTAAATGCATAAAAAAGCCTGACAATTGTTGGAATGAAAAATTTAACAAAAATATTAAGGTGGCATGAGAGGAACGAGATAATTATTAACTTTATTGGATTGGCCACTGAAAACTTTAGCGAAAAGATGAAGACGATCCATCTAGAAGGGTAGAGCGAAAAGCAAATGGTCATGGATATCAACTTTCAATGAATTTTCTGCAAGTTCACTGAAATGTATTTTTGAGTACCTTGACGATGAGTCACTCTCGGCCTCAAAACCGCCAGCAACAGATGGGAGCGTGCTTCCGAGCGGCTTCGACAGCAGTGCTGTGGCGTCGTCGACGTCTGCGCACGACGTTGAGACTTAAACAGATTACTCGATTAAAAACAGCTGATTTTGAACGAATGAACGCTGCACCCGAGTTCTGTCCAATCAAAGATTTAGACGAAAATAGTGTAAACTACTGAGATCTATGGCTTTAAATCCGTCCATACACTTTCAATTTCACCCAACGGGAGAACGAGGCTCATCATCATACATGTGAAGGAAGTAGTAGTAACGAATAAACTTGGATTTTATTGCTCCTCTCCAAAGAAAAAAATATGAAACTGGTCAAGAAAAAGTTAAGTCCAAAAGCTACTTTGCTGAAGTACTGACAATACTGAGTGACAATAAGATTGGTGCAATTTATTACAGCAATGGCAACAAACCTATAAGATCTTCATGAATTTTCAGAATGAGTATCACATTTTCAACGTAGTTATTGCATCTACTTATTCTTATAATCGCAGTTACGCCCTCACAAAACATTAACATCGGATAGAGCCCATTGGTCTCAAGTACGAAAAGCACACAAAGGAGTTTGATAATGGGCGTCCCTTGGAGTTTTTGACTTAGACATCAACCTAGAATTTCGCACATAGCTTTGTAGAACGGAAGAAACGTGATAAGCACGAGAGCAACATAGTTCAAGGACGGTGCTCGTCCCTGGAATTCAACAAGCCAAACTGGGCATCCGTCTCCAGACAGGAACACCATCCAGGAGTTCAAACTGCGAGTAAAAAACGGATAGATTTTCGCTGGAACAACTGCATTCTCAAGGAGTGTTAACAGACGGTCGAACTTGTAACGGTCTAACATAAATCGACAGCCAACGATTCTCAATTGATCTCTGACGACTATCAAGATGTTCTTGCTTTCTTCAAATTTTACCACAAGAGGTAGTATTCTACAAATAGGAAATCAAAGGTAAAATGGACCCAATTAGCGCATTTATTTTTCCTGGCGAGCTATCTCCACGCTAAACAACTTCAAGCCGGAATTTTTAACTTTTGCTTTATTTAAAAGACCTCAATCCTTGCCTTTCCGATTTACGAACTCAAAACTAACAGAAGACGTCTCGAACAACAGCCATAACTGGCTCACGAGCATAAAAGACGATAAGCTAAGAAGGAAGACAATAAATTGGTCTCCGAGAAAACCAAAACAACCTTGAGGATATGTAAAAAGAGATTCCGATTTGTTTGTTGCATGCGCAAGACAGCTCTTTCGAAATACTGAAACTTTCGGATCCTCAAGTAACAAACGAGATCACGCACAAACTAATCAATTATCAACCACCCACCGCATATTCCGTTATCTTCAAGCATTGGCAATCAGTTTCACCCCGTTTCAGAGCAACTAAATCCCGATCATTCACCCGGAGTCGGGGAAACTTGCAAAGAACCTGTGGGCTTGCGAAAACCTGTGAGGTTTTGAAATAAAGCAACCGTGCTAGTTTTTTGCAATTAATCTAAATCGTTGCATTAAGGCAGGATAAGAATTAGGTCCGGAATTGCATATCGCAGAAATTGAAACACTGCACCTCGTGTTTTCGTTGCGGAACCGGGAGAGATCGTCTTTTTTCAGCAACTCCTAAGTTGCAACTCGCTATCAGCCGTAGTTTAAGAATTTCTTCAAAATAATTCGTGCTACCTAAACGAACGCAGATCTTCTGCGCAAAACTCAGTGTTCTGTTGTTTTGTTGCAAAAAGCCGTATACCACTCCGCTCACGGTGATTGATTACTTAGCCCTGCCATTATTACCACCCCCATGATCTCGAAGCAAAAATCTTCCGAGTATTGCAGAAACCGACAGATATCTCCGTGCAATATTCATTCCACAACAAACTTTCGAAAAAATTTGGCTTCTTAAGAGCCAAAAAATGACTGTACTGATAATACATAACGCCCGAAGCTGTTTTTTTTCGACAACTGACTATGATTTCTCAGTCGCTCGTTGGAGTTTTTGAGGGGTGGGGATCGCACTGATTTATTGAAGAACTCCTTACAATTCTTCTTCTTTTTCACTGTCCTAATTTCAAACATGTTTAGAAGCATGATTTTCAGAAAACTGAAAAAAAAATGTTGAAAATTTCACACGCAGGAGCGTCAATCATAACCGCTAACGATATATTAGGAAACATTATTGTAATCTATTGCATGATATCCCTCTTGTTCATCTTTCTCATTCTTTACTTTCTTGTTCACACATTGAAAATGCGAGCCTTAACGCGAAAAAAGTGAAAGAAATATGATACGACTTCGGAAAGTCACAATTTCGTGTTCGTGGAATAAATGACTTTCTCTTTAGAGAACCGTTTTCATATTCTAACGATTTCCTGTCCGAATTATGAAGTTTGCAAGCGAGTGGCGCATTAGCTCTGATCCCGTTTATTATGCTGACGGGTCAATCAACTTAAGCCCTGGTTTAAGGCCGCTCTGGGTCTAACAAGCCTTTCATCTCTCCGGGATGAGGAAATTGCCTCCGAATTTGTACATGACAACCTCATACTTTCTAATAAACATGAGTATCACAACTATCTCAACATTCCGGAGAGATTAAACTCTAGCAGCATTCAGCGGCATTCACGACGAAAACGAAAATCCTCAAGCAGCAGCCGAACCTACAAGCAGAAAGTTCGAAGACCTTTGTGGATGATGGATGAGAGGAAACGAATCGGGAATGTGAGTAGTAGTAAGGCCCACACATGATACATATTATGCCTGCTCAATTAACTAATAATTGTAATAAAAATAACAATAACGTTGTTATTATAAAAAATAGTACGATAATAATAACAGTAATAATAAACTCTGATACATATGCTGGTTTAAACTTCTTTTATTTTCGCATTGAGTGCATTGCTCAATGCGTTTCGTGTTTGTGTTGTAAATCACTCACTATATGTCATTTTAGAACTAGAACCTCGCTGTTCGGTTACCCAATTTTCTTTATCGAGCAGGTTATACGTCGTCACTACGATCTCTGCAGATAAAATACGACGACACATAAAGCAAAGTTAGGAAAAGCCATACACGCTGCGTTGAGGAGCTCTAACTTTAACTTAATTCCACAAAGGATCCAAAGATCTAAAATCCTTAATCACGATTTGCTTTCCGATATATTTGCCATGAAATAGCACCTAACATTAAAGACTTTTCTCATCGGTCAGAATAAAAGGTTTCCAATCAACAAATAAGCAGCAAGATCGAATCGTTGCACAAAAGGGGGTATCTAAGACACTATTGCCTAATATGCTTGCTGCTGATGGTCCACAAGCCGTTCACTCGAGTCTTTATAAACCAGTGACGAAAAACCGGGTTTGATCAATGAAAGCCATACGAGCAAACATGGTCTATTGAAAAAGGAAAAGAAAAACGGTAGATCACATCCGCATGAAAACGAAACTCATTAAAATGTCGTAGGGTATAAGCGATCGCTTTGAATAAAAAGAAGCGTTTGACTCAGATGAGACAGAAGCAGTCATGAAATCTCTAGGCAGATAGTTGTCTGCATAGTATGAAAGAATCCTTCATAAGAAATACAACATTCTTATAACTAGAACTTAATTACACTGCATAAACATTATCATCAGGACAGAGATGTTCGAAAATACGTCACTACCATAGTGGTGAAGGTCATGCAGAAATTGCAAAGAGATAACGTGACATTGAAAGCCGAAGTCCTGAAGCTAAAACCTGGTCGCTTTGCGCTGACATTGCTTTTATTGCACCAAGCATTAACCAGGTATAAGGAATGTCCACCGATTTCGAAGGAATGCTTGGAAAATTCAACATTTGATGTAGATTCAAAAAGGCCATGCCCTATTCACATCGAAGGAACAAATTCCTTCGCAAACGTAGAATGCTGAATATTTTAAATCATAAGCTGAGCATGAGAAAAAGAGCTCCTTGGGAACCTTACGAGGACAACGAAAACGAAAGTAATCAGTGGACAAGAGCAGACACAGCTGACTTCCAAGCACGCAGCAGGAACAAACCGATGGAGAGAGCTGTTTACGAAAGCCTTGGAAAAAATATGTTTCGTGTTCTTTGATTAAGCGGAACACCTTCCTTGATCTTCGCTCGTGTTAGCAAAAATGTACACATACCCAGATATATTCAGCAGTAACACTCTTCAGATCGGTTACGATTGAAACACTATTCTGACGTAGAGAAAGCACAGGAAGCCATTTTTGAGTAAGCTCCAACAAGGTAGAATCAGAGAAAAACATAAGTTTAGGTTAGCTTTCTATCTTTCGTTCTCTCTTATTCTCTCTCGCAGAGGTTTCACGCCACTTCAAAAGAACTGTGGATACAGCGATATAGAGAAGGATAATTAGGGAACGAAATTCTACGACCTTACAACGAAAAAGGTTCGTTAACTACGAGAAGATTTAAATTACTATCTCACAGTCAACGCAACAAGCACAACAATGAGTCTTTTTGTAAAGTATCAACTAATGGAAGCGATGAGATAATTCTAGTGCCAAATTTTGCCTTTGGTGATTTTTCGATTACTGTCATCTACTGTTCTGTCCATAAGTCTGAGTATGGCATTACACATCTAACATCTGCGTTGACCCGAGGAAGTTCTACAGGAAAGATACCAAAGGAATTAAATGAAATGAAGTGGGAAAGTGGCAAGCGAGATATCGCCTAGATCTCCTTCAGCAGTACACGAATAGAACTAAGAATCACTATGATCTTCTGGCACATATTTAATTTCATACGTGAAACAACTCCTAATTTTAAAGTTTTAACGCACCATCCATTAACAGAGAAATTCGGTGGAGTAGCAAGATTACAGCACCACCAAAGATGTTCCTTAACTCTTAAGATTTCTCGGCGCCATAAATTCACTACAGTTAAATCTACCAAAACATTCCTAGCATTTCTGTAATGCTGAGATATTTGCAAAAATCCGGGCCGCAGGTGTCTGCAGTAGAGAACGAACGGGCTATTGTTCCTTCCGGGAGTAACGCGTTCACCACCACACCACGCGGGTCCATCATTTCGGTTTATTTATACATAAATTTATACTTATTTATACCTTATACAGAAGTTATATTTGGCAACATATCCTGCCGTTAAAAAGAGTAGGCAGTAAATAAAAAGGTTAAGATTCCTAGCACTATTTCTCAGTTGGACAAAAACGAAAAGAGTTGCGAAATTCAAGCTTAAAGAAATGGTATTAAAATCTAGTTAAGGAATGCAAAAATCTACTTCAAATCCTTAACACTTATTGAAGTTGGAGCATTCTTTTCACATAGAGTGCTGAAGATTTTAAGTGTAGAACAATCGACGCTGAAAGAAGATCTATTCGAAATTTTTACGGTGGACCAGTTCAGAAATCAGTGCAAGTTGAAATGTATGATGTTCTAGAATTCAGACTTTTGCTGCTCGTGTATCATGTTCAGACCCAAATTTTTTTTAAATACTCGAATGTGGAAGGAAACTCGAATACCTGCGATGGGTTGCTGGAAGGAGTCCTGGTTGTAGCAGACTTGATTAGGCTTCGAGCGTTCAGAGGCGTATACGGAATCAAGCTGAAAGCACGCATCACATCCTTCATGCAAAAACGGCATTTAAACCACCTACCACAAAATTGGAAACTAAAGAAAGTTTGAATGAAAAAATAAAGAGTTGAAAAATTACCATAAGTATTCAAAGGGAATTAAGAGCATAAAAAAGAACATCTCACAAAAAATAACGAGTTGAGAGTAAACTTAAACAACTCTGTGTAAATAAAGTCGGATCTATGAAAGAAGAGAGCTGTGAGGAGTCAGTCTAGCGTTTGGATTAGCGAGAATGAAGGACTAGCTCACCAGTGATTCGATGTCCGCGACAGTCTTATCGATGGAAGCGCTGATCGACGCCGGGATGTCTGACACAACGGTGCTGGTCGACAAGGAAGACGTAGACGATACTAAAGACATCGTCTGTGGTCACAACTCTGGTGGCTAGCAATGTAAATAGATCTCTGGTGGTTAACAATGTGAATAGACTTAGGACAGCGAAATCTACGAATTCGTGCGAGGAAATAAACGAGCGGAGTGATTGGTTAACAACCAACAGAAGGTATCTACAAAGAAAAACAACTCTATTTTTAAACGAGCCGAAAAAACTCTATCGATTTCAACTGTTGGGTTGAGAACGAGAGATAACAATGCATGCAATGACAAACTCATTTTAAACATTGAAATTAAAAAATGGATGAAGCTCTCGGCGTTGATCAATCTCTGAGGGATGCTTCATGCATTCGTCTTCACTAAGCACCGTTTGGAGGTGACTGAATGCATATCTGGCCTTTACAATGACTCGCGGTGGCCTACCGATGTATCGGTTCAGTGCTGCTATCCTCCCACACAACTCTGGTTTCAATTTGCCGACCCCGGAGAGATGGAAGGGTTGGTGGGCAATGAGCGCGAGAATCGATTCCACGTGTGTTGCAGGACGCCTCCGACCACTGCGTTACACGCGCCCCATAAAAATACTTTTCGATACCAAATTGCTGGGTTTGGAACGGGTAAGAACAATGCATGCAATGACATCTGAAACTCGCTCGAAAAATTAGAATCAAGGTAGCAAAAAATTGGTATAAAAATTTCAGATTTTATTTCGTGTTTAAGGCAATATCCATCAAGAAACCAGAAAATCGTCTTTTAAGTGCTCACATTTTACAGAATGTGAGTTCCCACTTGTTTGCCTTTCATGGAGTCACTTTTGTTAACTATCTGTTTCAATGGAAGACAAATGTTCACTAATCAACCTGTTTTTTCTTACATGGGGTTGATAAACATATTCATTTCGGCTAACGAGCCAATGATTCGTGTTTGTTGTATTTGTGTCTTGTTATATTGCGTGGGAACTGGGACGGCCCGTTTTCATTGGTTGTGCAGGCGCCAGCATAATTTTCATTCTTCGGAGACTTGCTGGTTTAGCCATTGTGGTTCCCTGGAGTCCTGAAGTTAGTTTAGCCAAAATCTGCCCCAGGTCGTCACCACCACAGGCAGTTGCCGCCCTTGTGGGTCAGGAGATGGTTTGCCACCATTCAACTAGTTTGATATCAGAACGGTGGCGGATACTGGTACTGGTAGATTAACCCTTGGCTAGGCTTCCCGATGGAAACACCGGACTCATCTTGGGAGAGCCTGCTGGAGAAATGAATCTCCTCGCTGTAAATCGCAGCCCGACACCCAAGAGCACCTCTACGCCACGATGAGGCGGTAAATCCTTTGGAGGGCCTTGAACCAAAATGCCCAAAGAAATACTTGTGCACGTTTTGTTATGTTATGTCTACAAACGTCTATATTTCTTCAGTTACTTCTCATTACATTTAGCACTAACACCTGAATCAGACAAGCAAAAACCCGATTCCCAGATATCTGCACTAGAAGAACCATGTCCGAAAAGAAATGTGTATTCACAGGTTTTCTTTTACTGGGTATGCTTCAAAATGCCGACAACAGTTCTTTAGCAACTGTTGAAACTCATCTCGACTCACAGAGTTGGGATCAAATACCTCTAGACTCACAATAAGAACAACTGTTTTAAGAAAAAGTCTGACATTGATTTTTTATATAGTAAGGAGATTTACACCGAAAATGGAAGACCTGGATCTCACGAAGTTCACGAATGTCAGAGCACTCATGTCAATGCAACAAAGGAGTTGTGTTAGAAATTATTTGACAGAAAAAAACCATATCAAACCTGTAGTGACCGATGAGGTAAGTGGAAGAGGAGAACATGACGAGAAAAGGTAGGATGAGGTATAGATGCTGGGTTGCGAGCTGGACACCTGAACTGAATGTGAGTGCGGCGAGGTGTAGACGTGGCTGTCCACTGTCGACGTCACTGAACGAGCTAAACACAAAGTTAAGGAGTACCATACATCATCTGCCAAAATCTACGTATTTCCCACGTAACATTACCATAATTCGACCAATCGTCAGCTGAAAGGAAGTACCCACATTCATTCTTGTTATTCAACTAGGACACGGAAGCATTTCCACAGCAGTAGAAAAGTTCAGCAATTTTGTAATATAACGCCTTGTGTCATAACCACTTGCACATAAATAGCTATTAATTAGCTTTCATTTACCAATTGAAAACGCCCTGAGGTTACAGAGTAAATCTCAGCTTCTCTGACACACCACTCTTTGCTCAAAACAAGCGTTACTCTTTCAAATACTCTTGCAGCATTCACATGAGATCACAAACGCAGAAATGATATAATAACTGCAGGAATAAAACTGTTCGCAAGTTCAACACGTTCTTCATGTGTTTCAAGACTGGTGATAATTTTTCGACAAGAAGAACAGATGGAGAGCTAAGACCTTCACAACCTTACGAAAACACTATGCTTAAGTGTGTGTATACTTACTTGGATATTGGATGCTTGAATGGCAGACCCTCACTGGATGTGCAAGCTCCAGCATAATTTTCTCTTTTTGGAGTTTCACTAGTTTAGCTACTGCGATTCCCTGGAGTTCTGAAGTCAGATTAGCCAAAATCTGCCCCAGGTCATTCATTATATTCTTGTCGAACAAACGTGAGGTGCTACTTTATTCTTTATTCAAAAACAAGCTGACGTTTCGGCGGATTTCGACTTCCTCAGAGCCTAGAAAGGTCAAGTTGACCGCAGTCTACCCCGCCAAACACTTCCATAACCAAATAGAGAAAATGTTAAACCAAGATTCCAATCACGTTGAACACAGAATGGCTTTATCGCATACCGCTTTCTATGAGTCTTCCACTGAAAATGTCACGTGGAGACCAACCGCACAGAGTTTAGATGTAAGCCTAATGCGCCTCTCACGTCAAAACAACAGTCTTAAATACTTCCCAATATCACACGTGATAATGAGGCACTCCTCCCTGCAGTTCATTTTCGTCGGATTCTTGGAATTAATCCAGAATGCCTCAAGAATTTTGCGTGTTTGTGTTTTCGACTTCTGTGCGAGGATCGTCACTTCTACTTCAAAATCTTCCCCGTTATGTCTCCGCGTCCTATGCGTGCCCAGTGGGGTACTTGGTTTAACTTTAAGAGTGCCGACTAGGTGTTCTTTTATACGAACGCAGAGTGGTCTACCCGTTTCGCCAATGTATTCGTCTCCGCACGCCTTACAAGAGATCAGATAAACTGGACTCGAACCCATGCAGTCACCGTCTCTACCGTTGGGGCAAATTATACAATTCCACGTTGTACATAGACGATCATACAGGCGGTTGTGAACTAGTTGGCTTTTAGAGTGCTCGGTGGTGTTTCGATTATTCTAACAGAATTCTCTAGATCGGCACTTCTTAAGCAGCGTGTTATAGGTGCACCTAGTTCGTTTGAGATGAAGGGCAGGATAAACGGGACCTTACTATCGCTAGAGTAACCGTTTGGGGACTTGCGCTTTCCTCTACACCTGTCCCGAGCAGCTACAGTTTCGTAGCCGTAGGAAATGGCTATTTCCCGCGTCAGGTTCCGGGATTCTTCCTTCTGCTCTCTTCCTGTATACACACTGGGTGGCTGTTCGAAACATGTTTCTTACAAGTGCCCTTTTCGTGTGAGTGAGAGGAGAGGTAATGAACCAGGATGATTTTGCTGCTTGGATTTCGGTACTTCGTAATGTAGCCATCCATTTTCTGACAGGTTAATTTGGACGTTCAGGAATGGAAGCCAGTTTTCTTTCGGTTTCTCTCGGGTGAACTTGATATAATCTGACTGTTCGTTCAACAACTCGAAACATTTGTCCATTTCCTCTTGTGTTGAGCAAAGGACAAAACAGTCATCTATATATATCTACAGTAGAGTAGCGGCCCGAGATCGGTCACCGATGCTTCCACCTTAGACATAAACGCAATGGCAAGTCTTGGTGCCAGTCGCTGTCCCATTGCCAATCCTTTTATTTGAGCCTAGTACTTTCCGGACCACCTGAAGATTGAGCGACTCAGGCATTCTTTTAAGAGTGCCATCACCCGCTCTATCTTGAAGCCATACATTTTTATTTCTCCTTCGTGTTATATAAGGAGTTCGAATATGGATTACATTGCGGAGTTATTCAACACGTTTGTATAAAGGGAGGTAACGTCGAAGGACTCCATCACGTACGAGCTGTTGGGTTGCGCAGTACGTAGACGATCCAAAAACGTCTGGGTATTCGTAAGATGGGCTGGAATGTGTTTCAGCAACTGGGTAAATACTAGTGTTAAAACCCATGTTATCCTATCCGTTGACCCGTCTACAGAGCTAAGGTCGTCACTATCACAGGCAGTCGCTGCCCTTGTGGGTCAGAGGTTTGCCGCCATGCGACTAGTTTGATACCAAGATGGTGGTGACTCTTGGTATTGGGTTACTCTTAGCAGGGATTCCTGATGGAAACGCCAGACTCTTCAGTAAACCAGAGTTACTAGAAATTCATATATACTGATTTAAACCTGAAAGCAGACAATTCCAACACTTTTAAACAAGTTCATGCAAATTTTCATTCCTTCTTCAGATGCCGAATTTACCATTTCCAAGTGCAGGCTGCAACAATGACGAAAATATAGAAATTGTTATTGAGAGCGTTCAGAGATCTTTTCGGTCAAATTGATATCGCTATGAAAGAAAAATTATAAATTCCTAACAGAAGCCTCACTGTGAATGCCTGGTCCCAAACTGATGATTCTATAAGGTGTAGTTGAGGTAGCTGATGCTGCTGAAATAGTCGGTGTGGTGTGCGACAGTGCCTTTGGTTGCTCGTACATCCCGATGATCAGATTCGCGACTGAACGGGCTGTTTGGCGTTTCTTCTCGCGGGCTGAAATAGTGTCGGTGAGTATAAAAATGGGTATAAACAAGGAAAAACCAACATTAGACAGCCTAGATCCGTTTGTGAATTTCATCATCACTCTAGGATCTGATGGTTTTTAAAGGAATGTCTCTGCACTAATTAACTGGGTTCAGTGATAAGCCAAATTTAATCCAATTGTTCATATAACGCGTACGGCAACGACTACCATGAAATAATAGCAGATGAGGATTTCATTCTATGCCGGCAAGTTTGTCCCACCAACTGAGCAGTCTGAGTCATCGAGGTCCGAGTAGCTGGTAGACCGGGATTGGACATAGGACCGTGTAACCACAACCGAGTTTTGCTATACTCTTCGCTGTATCTTGTAACTCTTTGAAATGTAAGCAGTTAAACACCACATTTTGGCGAAGATAGGCAAAAACGTACCGATCATTCGACTTTCGCTATTTTCAATAGTACCGTCACACTCATCTGCATCTTCAGGAATGGTGTACACTGGTCCGGGCCGATGGCAGAATAACGACTGCGTTTGATAGAACTGTGCGGCCTGACTTACGTCCACTTCCTCCATATCGACAGACTGAAAAGATAACAGTTATTACTTTTGAACGCCATCTGTTCACAGAGTGCAAGAGGATGAAGTCTTCGGATCGACATTATAATTCCACAGCATCAAAAATATTTTCAGATCCATTGCTCATTTCCTCACTCAAGGTGAAAAATTGGGAAATGAGGTCACAAAAGTTTTCAACCGACTTTCATTGAATGCTGATCTCCCTGACACTCATAACAATCGCTTGTGAAGTGTAAATGAGAATTACTATCAAAATCTTGTCTCTGGAATCGGAAGTCCTCACCACATCCTCCTCCTCTGGTGACTCGAGAAACGGATTCTTCCTTTCGTCTTCTCGGGAAATCTCCAAGGGCTCACCATGTTTCTGAACGTCACGTATTCATCGCCTTGTTACTAGGTTAGAAAGAAAGACCACTTTTCAAGATGGAAATTCTTTGCAACTTTATAGAAATACTACTTCAATGAGCAATATAATCACTATAACCAACAATAACATATTCGCAATATAGTGTGGTTGATGGCCAGCCTTTGTACAGAGCTCTGATTACTATGAAGGGAAAAAAGATTTCAACGTCATTTCTGGAGACAATGTGAGAGGTGTTGGTCAAAGAGTATACAGAACTTCTCTCTGGAAAAGTTCTCTACCTTCCTAGTCAATAGTGCATAGTATTTGACGTCCATATATGGCCACCTCGCAGTCGCACATCAAACACCGCAATGTAACCAGTAATCTTCTCGGTCAATTATGTTCAATGTTTCAGGTACAATAGCGATTCCGGTTTGACTTCAGTAGCATCCCCACGATGGCTTATCCGAAGAAGAAGGCGTAACAGTGGAACAGTTTACTACTTCCTTGCGAAACAACGAAGCTAATGACGTTTGATGTTTCAAGGAGTTAGGTACAGTCTATTGCGGTCCAGGATCAACAATCCAGATTAACCGTGGTTGCATACGCACGCGGCTACCGTAGCCAATATAAGCCAGGTGCCTTTGACGGCGGAGACATGCCATCACTCACCTTACCCCCGATCGGTAGCGCGGATAATCCGCTCCTCACAAAATCATCCTCAATCACCCTCAATCACCTCAACTCATTCTTAGTCATACTCATTCAATCTCATTCAATCACATTCATTCACACATTCGCATTCAACCTTCAGTAATCAGCAGATCATTGTATCTCGTTTCTCACCTTGTCTACGGTGTGATGGCAGTAGTGGCGGGTGTTTCCAAATGCGTTCTGTTTGCAACGCCATCGGTGGCATGTACCATTCTTCCCACAATGTCGTCATGCGTACAATGCCGCTAAGCAGCCAACTTATGCTATGTATTCTGCTAAGCCGCTATAGGCTTATCAGTTTTGTAGCCATTCAACATACTGGCCCTAACCCTTAGGCAATGGTGACACCCATCGATGCTCAAAGTTCGCGTTGCTGACAAAGTGTTATTCACGACCAGCCGCCTGACTGTATTCCGTAGATGACTTATCGTTCACTGTCCATAGCACCGTCAACGCTCATGTAACTTACAGTCCTCATCGATCCACTAAAATGCTCCTCATCGCTATAATGTTGAAATCTTAGCTTGGCCGAAACACAGCCAGTCTGTAACCCTCACCACCTCAGCATACTGTCTCCCTCTCCGCGGCATACAGTCTCCTTTCTCCGCCCCTAGCATACTGTCTCCCTCAGCCGCCGCACCGGCCGCGGATATACACGGCGCGGCATCGCTCACGGCTAACCAGCGGTTACTTCTTTGTAATCATTCATTATTACTGTTAATATTGTATTAATGATATAGTAATATTCGAATGCCATTATCTCGTTGGTAACTCACTTCACTACTAGCCTTAGCACCTTAGAGCTTTTTAACTTGCATCAGTCCTCTGCCATTACTTCTCTATTGTTACTATTATGTTATTAATGTTGTCTTTATGTATTAAAGGCTTGATTACCCAAGTTTGAGGCTAGAAGATCAATACAACAACTGAAAGACCCACGTGGCTAATATTCTACATCAATCTGAACAGCTACACTCCACCGCTAACCATTTCGTTACAAAGAGGGCTTTGCTCCGCAGGTTATTTTTGGCGACCGCTAACCGATGATCACCTGTATCACCTATAGTCCCATTGATCGTCGAGTGACTTGATCGGGCGAAAGTAAATCTTTATTTTTCCCTGTCGCGTGCAAGAGTAGCCCAGTGGGTTTTTTTTGCTCGCTCTAGGGACTCGTTGAGCATCATACTTTTCTTCCAGGTTTTTCGTGAAGAATTCTGACCATCGGGTCGGTGGTCTTCTTGCAGTACGTTTGACATGCCGAGAAATCCATTCACTAACGGCTCTTGTCCATCGGCAGTCGTTCATACACATCACGTGTCCGGCGAACCTTATCTTCGACAGTATGACGTCTAGAACCGCACCTTCGATTTTTGATCGTTCACGCAGATCGGAGCTTCAGGTCCCTTTCCTTAGTTGTGTGACACGGGATACTCCTATCATCGTTCTTCGACTGCGCGCTCAATAAACACTGAGTGACTTTTCATCTTGATTACGCAACGACCAGGTTTCTGATGCACATGTTAGAGCAGGAAGAATCGTGTAGTTCACGGAGTCCAGTGTTTTTTGTTCTCTTCACTACATCCTCAATGCTCTTGAAAGCTCCCCAAGCCGCTCGTTTCCTTCTACTTTACTCTGGAGCGAACTCGTTCATAATGTTGATTTTGCAATCTAAATAGACATAACTGTACCAATTGGAAATAATCTTTCTGTTGAGCCTGAATGATGCATACGTAACCAATCCATTCCCCATGAACATCGTTTTTGTGAGATTTAGCCGAAGACCAATCTTTCCACAGGCTTTATCAAAGTCGTCAAGCATACGTTCCGCTTGGCTAATGTTTAGTGTTATAAGGACGATGTCATCAGCAAAGCGAAGATGGTGTAACTGCCGACCGTCGATTTTCACTCCCACACTATCCCTTTCCAATGTTCGAATGACGTTATGGAGGGTGGAGGTAAATATTTTTGGTGAGATGGTATCGCCTTGCCTAGCTCCTCTTTTGACGTCAATGTTAATATTGTTGTAGAATGGTGATTCCTTTGTTGTGAAATTTTTATACAGCTCACGAAGAATCTTTATGTACTGAGTTGGGCCACCTAAATGTTGAGGGCTTCTATGACTGCTTCTATCCGATTTGACTCAAAAGTCTTCCTTAAATGGATGAAAGTTAGACAGAGCGTCTTTTGTACTCTCGGGATACTTCAACGAGGCCTGTTATCGAGTGGATGTGGCCCATCGCATTGAATTTTTTCGAAACCCTGCTTGCTCACATGACACTCCTTCGTCTAGTGTTGTGTTAATTTTCTGTAAAACTACTCGAGTGAAAAGTTTATAGAATCAACAGCAAGCAGATTGGGTGATAGTTGCCGATATCGTTGAGGTTACCCTTCTTAAACAGTAGAACGGTCTTGCTGGTCTTGCAATGTGAATGTGCAAGGGACCTTGCATTCAGACAGGCAACGAGTGAGGTGCCGAGCCAGTGTGTTTATGAGGACTGGCGGAAGGTTCTGTAGGTGTTCAGATCTTATCCACTCCGGTCCTGATATTGTTTGATTTTCCACTGACGAAATGGCATGTCGGATTTCGGGAGGGAGAGTACAACATATTCATCTTCCTTTATTTCATATGACGGAAGGTAGACGTGGCTATCGAAGAGATCTGAGTACTATTTGTGAATGGTTTTCTCCATTGCCTTTCTGGACACTGTAACTATTCCGTCTGTGCGTTGTAGTGCAATCATCCTGGTCTTGTAATTAGCGAAGCTTCGGTGGGCTTTGCGAATGGTATTCCCAGCCTCTGCAGCTTCGACCACTACTGCTGCTCTTCTCTCTTTGAAATCTTCTTTGCCTGTCTGCATTGTTTTGCAAGTTTGGACGTCAGTTTGCGATTGCGTACAGCTCGTGCGATTCCACGCTGGCGTATCAGCTCGAGTTTTTCTGGAGACAGGCGTCTTTTGGTGACTTTCGAATTCTCAGCTAATATGAAGATGTTGAATGAGCCGACCGTATTCTCCATCAGTGTTATCGAGAACGACTTCTTCCCAACAGCCGACTAGTGAATTGAATGAGCACCAGTTTATGATGGTCTTGGGATTTCACTTTTCGAACTTAGTGATTTTTTCTCCTTTCCACGGATTTACTACGGTGTGGTATATTTTGTTTTGGTGCTCCCCACTGGGAGACTGCCACGTCTAGTGCTGAAGATGGAGCTTCTGGAATTGCCAGTTACCATGAATGGTCATGGTCGTCATGATAAACTCAGACAGCCGCTCACCCTGCTCGTTCCCTTGTAATCCGTCAGTTCGAATGTGCCGTTCTTCATACGTTCTTCTGGGTCCAATCTTAGCGTTAAAATCTCCAACGAAGACATTGAAGAATGTATGGTCTTCTCTGTAGAATTTCTCCAAATCCATATAGAACGTTTCGACTTATTCTTCTTCATAGTCTGATGATGGTTTCCCAAAATATTTCAAGATTTCTGGGTAATTCAGTTTTACAAGCTGCGCATGAGCCCTTCCTAAGGCTCTGTTGCATTTGAGAGGTGCTTTTTGATTGGAATCAGCCAACTTTTAATGTTCAGTAGCACGGGGTCCGATTATCACATTGGAAGCGGTTTGCAAGCGCACATAGAACAAAATTCCTACGAAATCGGATCAACAACGGAAAATGACGTTCTGCTCGTGGAAGACTGATTTCAGTTCCGCATGGCTCATCTTCTATGAAAGGGCATTCGTAATGTGGCCGAATCTGAAGGTTGCAACGGTTAGAAGTACCAACACACTGCAGAGTGGTAAGAAATTCCGCGCATACTTTATTTACAGACGCTTTAGCAGTGTTATCCTGCGGGAACTGGTAGTGAATTATAGAGTAGCGATTTGATGGTTAAGTTGGAGCCACCGTTGCGAAACTAATGTGTGAAGCGGGGTTATATTACCAATTAGGTGGAGTCATCGAGGACATTCTACATTTTCACACAAATCACTTCATTATTTCGTAGAATCTTGTAACTTTAGAAAATTTTGTGAAATTTCGCTAACAGCCGTATATTCCCATAGGCCGGAACTAACTTTTGGTTTTACTTTGCGCAACGTCGAATTAAATCCTCCTCAAAAGACTTCTTAACGGAAGAAATTTGAAGTATCATTTTAAAATTTTCCTCCGACGGCTACTCCCGCTAATCATTACGACTGTTTGTGGACTGAGTTAAGAAGTGGGTTGAGCAGAAGTTAAACAGAAGCCATAGAAATGACAAAAATAGAGATCGAAGAAAACGGAAATGTGAGCGGACCTGGTTGGAAAGCGGACAGACTTCGGATGCGATCTGTGTAAGTGTTTCTGTAGGAGCTTCTTTCACCTGCAAGCTTCATCTGTTCTGTGAGTTTCAACAGTCTGCATAGGCATGAAGACCGTTCATTGTAGGCGAAAAATTTGAGCTCAATCATCCACCATACGTGGAGACAAATGCGTTGATTAAAATACAAACGAAATAGATGCGGGAAACACTAGTAGGTAGGTATTTGTATTATTTCTAGTGCTCACGCCGTGCTTCACCTGAGCTTTCTGAAGTGTTGACTTCGCCCACTGTACATCAAATTCATCGTCAGCAGCTTCGCCAAACGCCTGGATTTGTTGCAACACCTAGAGCAATGATGAAGTCTAACATGAAATGAAAACATGACAGCAAAGGGATCATTGTTCAAGCAAACGACGAACCAACGGACCTCTTTACCAAACTGTTCTTGTTGTTCACGTTCTTGTTCGACTTCCTCGTAAGTAGGGGTTGGAGCTATTGGAGCTGCCACAACCTGAAACTCGCGAGCATGTTAATTCGAGTAGCTGACTACTTCGACCTTTAACTTCTTTCGATTTCCATCTATTCATGTTTATAAAAATCCCACCAAATAGTAGTACAGCTTATGGAAAGGCATCGTGTCAGATGGAAGTATTTTACAATTTCTCATTTTCTTGTAGGGTGCTTTAGGATATAACCTAGATCCAAAGTTTTACTAGGATATGGTGATATAAACGATCACAATAATCCGTTGATTGCTTCAATAACAAAGTAGAGGTGTTTTTTTTAAACTCAAACTTGGAAGTAAAGCGGCTGACTAATCATCTAAAGACAAGAAATTGAACACATAAAATCACAAAGGTTCCGGTTCCCAACTTTTCTTCCATTATATGTGGAAACAAGAATTTCTCACGGAACAACTCGAAACATCTCGAACAAATTAAACAGCAAGAAAAAACCAACAAACAAGTGCTAAATGAACAAAAGCGAAGAATCGTTATTTAAAAGAAAACTTTTGTGTGCAACTCGAGAACATTCTGCTTTTTGATCTTTCATGTTGTTGCCATCGATGATGTTTTGTAAAAGGTGGACAAAGATGAAGCATCAAAACGCTTCTCGGGACAAAATCCGTACCAGAAATTGTCATAGTAACGGTGTTCAGATAGGACCATCCACACTGATGGAACGAACAACAACAATAAAGAAACATCGTCAGGACGCCAACAAAGGAAACCAGGACCTGCAGCGCCGCAACCAGCTTGGCTTATCCGAAATCGGTGGTATAATCAAAATTCTTTTCTGATGCAATAAAACGCAACGCCACAGGAAAGACCGCCAGAAGTGCAACAGCTGAACGAAATTGGTGTGGAACACTGTTTCATCCGGTGAATACATTCTAAGCTGGCTTATTAACTATAAACGCAACAAGCAAATTTTCAAACATTTCGATAACTGTTTGAGGAGGAAATATTTCAGCTACCAAGACACCGCTAGGAGCACCTCAGAGATTGGCGACCTCGTAAAACCTATAAATTAAGCAATGGCGAAAGGTAAAGGATTAACACTGTGCACTTTTATTAACAATGTTCAGCATGCGTTGTACTCAGCCTGTTAAGTCGCTCTTGAACGGCTTGCTGACTCACGATAGGATTCGCGGCAGCCGTCGGAAATCGCCGTCCTCGGAAAAGTCCTAGCTGAAAGACAACGAGTTTTGCTCCAATCTACAACAGTTGGTGCCTTCATGTGGTGAAGATATACGAACGCTCTACAATGGTTGCGTTGCCTTAGGATTCCAAGAAAACCAACACTCGACGGAGATCGATGCCGAAACCTCACACGGACCCGGTTGATTCCATAGATGCCGTTGGCAAGACAGTGATTCGTTTCAAAAGAACGATTACGTATATTTTTTTCAATTTTACATGACCCGCCTTCATGTCTACTATGCAGATCCCAGCACTTCTCACATTCGATTCGTTTCCTCGCATCCATTCTCCGCGAAGATCTTCCAACTTTACTACGTGCGGCTTCGGTTGCCGCTTGAGGATTCTCATTTCATTTTAGAAGTCGTAGAAAGCTGGTCGAGCAATTCTCCTTCGAGTCCTGAGATAGTCGGGCTGGGGCGTTTCCAGTTAGATTGTAGAGAGTAATTTTTTTCCAGACAAGTCCGGCACCAATTTTACCCCGGAGAGATGAGAGGCTTGGTTGGCCCGGAGCGGAATAGAACTACCACCATGTTCGTGATGATGGACATCACTACCACTGTGCTGTCCGCTCCCTGTACATATATATATATATATATATATATATATAAATGCGTAAACATGTGTGCACATATACATATATATATATATATAAATATAAAGCTGCCTCCCTAAGTTTTATTGCCGCACCGTGGCTGGGAGATGTTCACGGTTACCCGACAGATGTGGAGTGGGGCATTCATCCTTCAATAGGGTCTTTCAAGCTGAGAGGGAGTCTCATACTTCCGCTCGGAAGCCAAACCATGAGTAAACCAATACAAGTAATTACCACCCACCTGATATTAAACTAGTCGCAGGGTGGAAATCTCTATGTGAACCATACGAGCCGGTGACTGCTTTTGGCGGTGAAGACTTGAGGAATGTTTCAACTAAGCCGAACACCACGGGATTCCGAGGAATCACAGAAACACCAGCAAAGCTCTAGCCTCAGTACAACGTACACTGGGCGTTGCCATCTACGACTTAGTGAGGTGAGACAACCGGTGAGAGGGTATCAGATTTCGGGTGGCAGAGGAGGACAAAACGAACATGTCCATGATACGCATGGAGACCGCTTCTTGCTCTGCACCTATAACACCAGAACAGTCTCTTCAGACGTCCACCTTTGTACTCCGTGAGGACACTGGTCGCATGATATTCCAAGCGAACACCCTATAAGAGACAAAAAACGGGAAGAACTACAAATGCCATTTAGATCACGGAACCCTTATCATTTGTAGAGGAAATTTCCATTATGAAGTGCTGGAGGCGCAGGCTTTGTTGTACACCTATCTATTTCCTATTTATTCACCCCATAAGAAACTCTATCACTGCGTCTGGCAGTTCCTTATCTCCAAATTGTGCATCAAAAAAAGTTAGTACCATGACAGCAAGCAGAACACGTAAAAACAATTTGAGGGAGTAATCCACAATGAAAAATCGTATGAAATCGTTGCTGGAGACTTTAGTGCCAAATTAGGAACGGTTAACGTAAATAAATACAGGACAGGGAAATTTGGAGCAGGAGGGACGAAATGAGAATAGAAGCCGTCTTGTAGAACTCCTGTCAACAGCACTTCTCTTTCATGGGGATTCATTTTTCAAGAGTGGAGAAAAATGCCGATAGACACGGAAGTCTCCTACAGACAGTAGTCATGTGGAGATCGATCGTATCCTCACGAACAGAAAAAGCGCCTCTTTGACACCTCAGTGGTACCTGAGCTCTGCAATGAATCTAACCACCACATTCTCCGTGCGAAGATTCGATTCAGCCATAAGCTGGAAAAGAACTCCACTTATTATCCAGGAAAAACGAAACAAGTTATGCACGACGAGGATATTCTCAATGAAATCCTTCCTTCACATGACTGCCAGATAAAGGGTGGCCTAATCGATAACTAAAAGCTACTTGCTGAAAAACTTAAAACTTGTACCAAATTCATCTAAATTCCTCTGAGGTTCATACCTCATGTCCGTTACCACAGAGCATTGCTCTAAAAGAGGAAACTTGAGCTTGATATTAACGTAACACACTTAACACCGCTGATAATAAATGCCAGCTGTAGAAGATCTCTGTACGAGAATTTACATCGGTAGAGGCAAAAAAAGTTACTCGACGCACATCAAAAACTATCAAATTTGAAGTGCCGGTGGGATCTTTGCGACTATGATGTTCCATAATCCGCCTTGATGGGCTGTTATTACATCTCGTCATGATATAGAATTTCTTTTACGTTCCACAATTCCAGTGTGGAAGCCCGAAATCGTAGCTGATGAAAAACCGCCGAGGATCTCACCCTCCGAAGTTCGTGTTACGAAAGAAAGCCTGAAGAGTGGTACACCTCCAGTACCCAATAATATCGCATTTCCTTAGAGCTGGAGGACACAAATTACATGCACTTTTCGCTATCCACACGACGTCTTAACTTAAGAAAGAAAAAATCCCAGAGCAGTGGAGGACCTCAACCATAGTCATCTCTCCCCCCCCCTCGGAAAGAGTGACCGAAGGAATCTTAACAACTACTGCTCAATGTGCTTGTTGAGTGTTTACTCCACAAGCTGTTAACGATGATTATTCTTTTGTGCATATCGACGACCTTGAACGACGAACAATTGAGCAAACAAAATTCCGACAGATTTTCCTGCACGGACAACATCCAAAACGTGGGAGAGTTCATGACACTCCGTTGGCAGTACCATATGCTCCTTTTCCTAACCTTTAACATCTATGAGAAAGCGTTTAACATTGTTGAAACGGGTGCAATCCTATCAGTGCTCGGAGGCCAAGGACAGCACCCATTCTGTACACGAAGACCATCTGAATGTTATAGGAACTTCATTATAAATCCAAAGGAAAAGCGGCTCGACGAGGCGACACAATATCCCCCAAAGCTGTTTACTGCCTTATTGTGGCGTATAATGAAGGCACCTCATTGGGACGAGAAGGGCATACGCACTGACGGAAAATTCTTATGAAATCTTTGTTCCACGAATGAGATCAACACCTTTTCGAGTTGTACGAGTGAAGCAGAGACGATACTCAGTGATGAACTCAACGAAGTAGGAAAAAAGATTTAACTGTGCATAAATAGGACCTAGTTCACGAAGAACCAGTGGTGCGAAAGCAAACAAGCTAAACTCGATTGTTTTTAAATTACAGAGACTGCCTCGTACACTGGACGCTGAAAGAACATGTAGACCAACATAAAGAGGAATTATACAGAAGATAGACAGCAGAATGATCCCCATTCGGGATTCTCGAAGAAGTCACTAACTAGCTAACGGACCCGAAATTCTGCGTTCACCCTTTCAACTCACAAAACCTCCCTGAATTATGCTATGAAGCAGGATGGCCGGCTGATAGAAAGCCAAGTCAAGAAGGTTGTGCACCCCCCATAGAGTAGTTGAACGATGCTTTTGGTAATTTAAATGGTATTCACCACGTCCAGCAACATCTGCATTCGCAGATGGAAACGCTTTTAGGAATCCGAAATCCGGCACGGAGGTGATAATGCTCGAAACAGACCACCATCACGAAAGACGAGAGAAACGAATACAAATAGGGCCTGAATAGCCAACGAGCCATCCGAGTACCCAAATAAGCAAATAAATAAACTTGCTCACACGTTGAATTTGACGGTTATTCTAGTCCCCTATTACAACTTAAGTGACAGATCTTGTTCTGTAGTAGCAAAGAATCCCTTCACTTGAGACCCTTAATAACAAGAAAGCAACCTTGTCGGGGTAATCGTCGTCATCGTCGCTGCCGCTTTCTTCATCCTCATTGTCCATTCTTTCGTCATCAGTTGTGATGGTAATTTCAGGAGTCGGTCTAGCCACTGGGGCCACCATTGAGGCGTCGATTGCCATCGTGGTCTGCAACATGGTAATGAAGAAGTGGATTGCTAAACGAACAAGCGAAACTGGAACAAAATTACCGCACCAAGTAGTTGAAGATAAGAAACAAAATTTGAGAATAACGATAAATTTTTGTGGACGAGTGCTCTTTGCAAATGCCCCACAAAATTCAGAAACTAAGTCTTGTTTTCGTCCAAAGTTGATATAGCATAGGAATTTGCACCCTTTCCTTCTCCTGAACGACCACGCTACACAATAATAAGTCTGAAAGCTGCCGCATTTTTAGCATTGTTTACATATTTCCTTCTCACCCAGGATTTCGTAGTGGTTCTTGAGCGAGCGGCGACCCTCAATGATGAAGGCCTCAGTGCTGTATCAAACTCATTCTCCTTCTGAACGTAGTCGGAACTGTCATCTTCAAATACACTCTCATCATCTAAAATATCAAGGTCGAAAAATATGTATATTCCACAATATATTTCAGAAAGCATTAAATTAAGAGGAACAACTTAACCCTGAACTTTGTTGCTGTCTATAAAATTTCCAGACTGCAGATTTGCATATATTTGCAATCATTCATGTTCCAGTATCTCAAGGAAGACCGAGCGAAGGATTCGTCGCCGAAAACACACCTCCCTCTGATCCACATAGTGGTGAGGACCTGGATACGCCCTTGCAAGGTTACGTCAGGACTCCAAGGAGGACCAAGTTGTACGACCAGCAATAGGCCAGCCTCAGTTCCCCTCACACTGGGTGCTCCCGTCCATGACGTCAGGCGGTGAGACGACTGGGGAGAGGCTAGAAAATCTCGGGGTTACGCAGGACGTCATTGGAACCGGATCTGACGAACACACGCACGACACGCCATGGAGATTGTTTCTTACTATGCACGTATAATGCCAGAATACTCTCCACAGACGCCGATCTTCACGCCCTTCTTGTAGCCGCAGATCGCATTAAATTTCATGTGATCGCATTACAAGAAACAAAAATCAGGAAGACCAACATTCGCCAACTAAATGATGGGACCCTTGTAATCCGTGGAGAAGAGGTCCCATCACGAAATGTCGGAGGCGTAGGCTTTGTCGTCTACCCGTCAATTGTCCATTTCGTCGACTCATCCAGTATCTCAAGGAAGACCCTAATTTCCCCTCGCATAGCCGTCCTCCGTCTTCAACTGTCGCATCACAAGAAAATCACTATCATCAACTGCTACTCACCGACCGACGTCGCTGATGAGAACGAATTAAATGTGTTCTACTATCAGTTGGAGGAAGTCATCCGCAACGACAAAGCATATCATAAATTTGTTGTTGGAGACTTCAACGCCAGAATAGGAAAGGCCAACGAGAGCGAATACAGGATCGGAAATTTTGGATTAGGAGAAAGAAATGAGAATGGGAACCGTCTCGCAGGACTCCTATCAACAGCACGTCTCTTCCATGGGAACTCGTTCTTCCAGAAGAAAGAAAGCGGCCGCTGGACATGGGAGTCTCCCAACCGCATGATTCATGCGGAGATCGACCATATCCTGACAAATAGAAGATGGTGCCTATTTGACACATCGGTAGTCCCGTCATTCTGTACTGGTTCCGATCATCGCCTTCTTCGCGCGAAGATTCAATTCAGCCGCAAACTGGAAAAGAACTCTCTCCATCGGCCACGACGAAAAAGTACAGCTGTATACAGCGAGAACACTCTGAATGAAGTTCTATCCAAACGTGACTGACAGATTAAAGAAGATCCGACGGAAGACAACGAGCTGCTTGTCGAAGGATTGAAAAGCTGTGCCGAATTCGCCTCAGCTCCTCAAGCAAGAAGATCGGATCGCATCTCCATCACTACTAAGGAGTTCTTCGAAAAGAGAAGGAAACTGAAGCTTGATCCTACTGCAACACGTTTAACATGGCTAGTAATAAATGCCAGCTGCCGAAGAGCTTTGAAGGAAGATCTACGGCGGCACAAGAAGAGGAAAATACTGGAAGCAGCAAAAAAAAGAAGCAGCCTGAAAAAATGCCGTCGGGACATGTGTGATTATAATGTTCCGCTGTCAGCACAGATGAACGAAGATGGGATCGTCAAAAACTCCCGCCATGATATAGAAGTAATAGCGAAAACGTTCTACACCGACCATTTCCGTTCCATAATGCTCTTCCCGGGCCCTAATATCTCCGCTGGAGAAAAGCCACCTGGAATTCTTCCGTCGGAGGTTCGAGTTGCGATAGAAAGCATGAAAAGAGGCACAGCTCCAGGACCCGATAATATTACTGTCGATTTCTTTAGAGCTGGAGGCCACAATTTACATGTACTTCTCACAAACCATATGACAGGCTACCTTCAAAAGGAGAAAATTCCAGACCAGTGGAGGACGTCGCGCACGGTTATCCTACCCAAGAAAGGAGACCGAAGGGACCTTCGTAACTATCATCCCATATACTTGTTAAGCGTACTCTGCAAGCTCTTCACGAAGATTACCCTCGCGCGCATATCAAGGACATTGGATGAGGCGCAACCAGCAACCAGTACCAGAGCAAGCAGGATTTCGAAAAGGATTTTGCTGCATTGACCACATCCAAACCGTGTCCAGGGTCATCGAAGTTTGTCGGGAATACCACTTGTCTCTAGTCCTAACCTTTGTCGACTATGAGAAAGCGTTTGACAGTGTCGAAACGAATGCAATCCTATCAGTGCTCGTCGAGCAAGGAGTGGAGCCGTCCTACATAAGGACTGTGTCCGACTATTATCGGAACTGCACTACGTGAAAATACAGCTTTTCCATCGACCTCTTACAATACCTATAGCAAAAGGGGTTCGACAGGGCGACACAATATCGCCAAAGCTGTTCAGTGCCGCACTGCAGTGGATAGGAACTAGATAGAAGAAGGGGAGCAGCTTGGGCCGCATTCGGGCCTCACCAAAAAGCCACCGACCAACTGAAGGACCCGAAAATCCGCGCTCATCTTCTTGATTCTACGGTCCTCCCAGCGCTCTGTTATGCTGCAGAGAGGTGGGTTGATACTTCAACTACGTCAAGAATGCTTCGCACTACTCACAGAGCGCTTGGGCGGTGTCTTTTGAAATATAACCGGCGCTCTCAATATGAAGCCGGAGTGCGAAACTCTGACCTTCGAAATCTGTCACATCTTCGAGATCCAGGAGAATATACATCGACGGCGAAACATAGATGGGCCGGTCACATAATGAGAAGAGCCGACGACAGATGGACGAAAAGAACAGTACAGTGGACTCCAAGAGAATGCAAACGTCCCTTAGGACGGCCACCTACACGTTGGGCGGACGTGTTCGTAAACAAAGTTAATCAGTTGTATCCGCAACTGCAGTTGTTTTACAGATCACGGTATGAGTCTCGCAATCGCTGCCATGCTCGAACAAGACCACCACCATGGACTACGATTGCAAGAGAGAGGAACGAATGGCATATGTGCTGGGGTTCGCATAGCTCGTGAAGACGGACCGCCCAAGTATCTAAGTAAGTAAGTGTTCATGTTCCGGTCTATTTCTTTAGGATTTTAGTTTTCTAAATTCGATTATAGGCTTTTCAAGTATAAGAACTTGTTGTCTTGGTCTGCCACCTCATTTTGCTGAGAGGTGTCCATGCAGGTACAAGGGCCACATGCCGTGGGCGTTAACCCTCTGGTTGAATCTCCCAGACTGAGGAGTTCCAGATTTGCAGTTTGCAGGTCAGCTAGAAGCAAAACCACCTTTGTATACTTTCTAGCTAAAATATTGAAAATGAAAGGTTTCATACGCAAAGTACAACGCCCAACGTGTCACCCAAACCCATTGAAGTGCTCTGAGGGGCGACATGAACGGATGGACATGGAAACCGGTCATTTGGGATTACAGGTGATACAGGAAAATATCTAAATAAGATTCAATCTGTTTAAATGCTTTAAATAAAAGTTTTCCTTCAGCTTTTTGCCTCCCTTGGACCCTTCTACAGCTCTCCGAAAAGCTTCCAAACCAACAGGTTCGAATAAAGCTAGGAAATTATTAACGTTCTCCTTGAAACAGAATAACGAATTAGTGCAATCAGAAACGAACCTGTAGATGAATGCTGTTGAAGGACGTCGTCGTATGAGGGCTGCTCCGATTCATCACCTTCGAATACCGTAGTCCACATTGGCATTCTAGCTCCTGACCAATCTGCACTCTATAGAGAAATAACTGCATCCAAAATTCTAACACATATGATCATTTTAGGAAGGGAAGGACTCAAAAATTGATCAACGGCAAGGTGCAGGAATGAGAAACCAGCTTTATTGAAGGAGTCTTGATGTCTCACCTCGCGGTTGTATAAAGAATCGTTCATTTCCACAGCATCCACATTGATGCCAGACTCATTACACACGCTGACCGTGTACCTAAGTGTAAAGGTTTATTACGCAGCATATTTTATTTAGAGCCACTGAAGGTATTTTTAAAATAATTTGAAACTAGAAGACACTTTAAAAAGGTGAAAAAATCATTTCCAATATTGTTTAGCCTTGGTACTTTCCCTAAACAAATGTCTCCACATAATTTCGACTTTAACCCAGCGAACTTCTCAGTGTTGGATAAAAGCGCACGTACACTCATAGGAAATTGCAGCGATAAAAAGTGGATCTTACGAAGGGGAAGACCACGACAGCAACAAGAAACAAACGCACGATGTTTTCGACTGTAGGCTTTCGTTAACAAAAAACCTTCTCAAGCGTTGACTTACTAATTACTGACTGGTTCATGAAATTCTATTGAAATCTGGTGTAATGACTCATTTATTACACGTTGTAGTCTCTTATAAATGGCATATTACAACGATTACTCACTGCGAGCCAATGAAACATCATTCTAATCAATTACGTCATCACCTCCATTACGGTTTATTTCCTCATCAGGTATGTTGGTAGTCCCTGTTGTCCAACTATGAGGTGCACAAGAGTTCATCCTACAGCAGTATCACTTTAGATTGTCAAAACACTAACATATAACAGTCGGGTGAACGATGAGATAGGGGCCACTTCCCTTAGGAACTTCTTCAATCGAAGGTTATCGATTTGTTCGAACAATTCACAACCCGAATCGGTCGTTTACGATTAAAGAAATGTGAGCCAGCTTTGACTTCGTCGTTTACGCGCCGACATCAACCCATGACGAGGAAGAAGTCGAAGCGTTCTATACGGACTTGCAAAAGTTCTCTAATGAAGACCATACATTCTTTAAGGTCAACACTGGGGATTTCAACGCTAAGACTGGACCAAAAAGAACGTCTGAAGAACGTCACTTTGGGACCTACGAAATAGAATGGAACGAGCAGGGTGGGTGGATGTCAGAGTTCACCATGACGACCAAGACCGTTCATGGTAATTCAAAATTCCACAGTCCGAAAATCACCATTAACTAGGATTTAATCAGTTCATTAGTCGGCTGTTGGAAAGAAAAGCTGAAGGCTCGACGGTCACCAAAAGATATCTTTCTCTAGAAACAATTGACCTGATACATCAGCATGGAATCACACAAGCTAAAAATAACCGCCAGCTCACGTCCGAACTTCCAAAACAATGCAGACAGGCGATAAAAGAAGATCTTAAAAAGGTAAAAGCAGCAGTTATGGTCGAAGTTGTAGAGGCTGGAAAGAGCATTCGCAAAGCACACCGAGGCCTCGCCATTTGTAACAACAGTGACTGCACTCAAACGCCCAGACGGAACAGTTGCATCTTCCAAAAAGGCAACGAAAAAATCATTCACGATTACTATTCAAATCTCTTCAATAGCCACTTCCTTCCGTCCTTATACGAAATAAACGATGATGGATATGTCGTACCACCAGTTCTCACTTCCGAAATCCGACATGCTATTTTGTCGGTGAAAAATCGAATTATACCAGAACTGGACAGGATAAGATCTGACCACCTGCAGAACTTTCCACCAGCCCTCCCAAACACACTGGCTCGGACCTTCACTCGTTACCTGTCTGAATGCAAGGCCTCTACTCATTGGAGGATCAGCAAGGCCATGTTCAAGAAGAGTAACAACTTCCACGACATCGGCAACTATCGCCTCATCTGCTTACTGTCTGTGGTCTACAAACTTCTCATTTGAGTCGTCCTGAACAGGATCGGCAGAAGACTGGATAAAGGATAGCCATGTGAGCAAGTAGGGTTTTCAAAAGGCTTCAGTACGATGGGCCATCGCCCTAGCTTATATCGATCCAAGGAAAGTTTCTGACTCAGCTGGGATAGAAGCAGTCATGGAAGCCCTTGATAGTCAAGGAGTCCCTACTCAGTATATAAAGATTCTTCATGAGCTGTACAAAAATTTCACAACCAATATATCACCATTCTACGACAATATTAACACTGACATCAAAGGAAGGGTTGGGCAAGGCGATACCATCTCGCCAAAATTGTTTACCCAAACCCTCGAGACGCCATGGGAACACTGGAGTGGGACAACATAGGAATGAAAATTAATGGTCGACAATTAAACGCATTACGCAATTACAATTACATCTTCGCTTTGCTGACGACATCGTCCTTATAAAACCAAACATCAGTCAGACGGATCGAACGCTTTCAGACTTAGATAAAACCTGTGGAAAAATTCGTCTTGGACTGAATCTCATAAAACGATGTTCACGAAAAAACGATCGGTTTCGTATGCACCATTCACGCTCAGCGGAACGACTGTCTCCGAATGCTCCAGTTGCGTCTACCTGGGTCAGGAAATCCACATAACGAACGAGTTGGCTCTAGAGTGGAGCAAGTGGAAAGGAGCGGCCTGGAGAGCATCGAGGATGTGGTGAAGAGAACAAAGAGCACCCGACTTCGTGCCCACCTTTTCGACTACACGATTGCTCCTGCCTTAAGGCGTGCATCAGAAGCCTGGTCGCTGCGTTAGCAGGATGAAGTCACTCATCGTTATTGAACGCGCAGTCGAAAGGACGAGACAGTGTGCATTCGTGTCACACAAGTGAGGGAAGGGATCCGAAGCTCCGACCTGCGTCAATGATCAAATCGAAGATTCCGTTCTATACGCCAAAATGTCGAAGATAAGGTGGGCCGAACACGTAATGCGTATGACAACCGATGGACAAGAACTCGCTTGTGATTGGATACCTCGCTGCAAGAATGCCATTGATCTGAAGGCGGAAATTCTTCACAGAAACGCTAGAAAAAAGGCACGATGCTCACGAGTTCCTAGAGCTAGCAGAATCCACTGGGCTACTTTTCCACGCGACAGGGAAAAATGGAAGATTTGTAGGAGGCCGCTCGAGTCACTCGACGATCAACGGGACTTTAGGTGATAGAGGTGATATAGGTTCAGTTGTTCCCCGTGAATTATCGAAGTTTCTGTCTTAACTACCTACTATTTTTTAGCTCACCGCTAGTTTTTTTAAAATGAACGCACGCTGTCAAATTCAAAAGGGTACACAATGAGACGTAACAGTTAAACATTCCACATTAGTAGTTCCATACGTACCTAATTTACTATACGTTTCCCGGGAAACCACGCTTTTCAATTCCAAAAATTATCAAATATACAACAGAATTAGTAATCCAGCAAAGCAATCACTTTTCGTCATCGAAGTTTTCGCTGGTGATCTCGGCAAACCGCACGTCCGAGTAGGTGAAGTCGAAGTCGTCCCGGCGGTCGTCCGCCCGTGAGTCATTCCTGGAGTGCGCCCCCTCCCGCACCTCACTCGTGTCGTCCAACAAGTCGTACAGTTGATCTGTCTGCATGATAGGAGAATGATAACTACAAAATAATGGATTAAAAGCGAAAGCGTTTGTTCCACTTCTCATATCAGAGAACACCGCGTTCCAGCATGCATCTCCTGTATTCGAAGACAACGTCAATACGTTTCACGCAGCTATTGCTTACCTTTGTGGCGAAATCACCTAGTTCGTGGTCGTACGACGTCGATGTCGTACCGTATCCAGATTCTCTTGTAGGCGATACCGGCTCGAATTGTTGGCTTTTCCTCTCCAAAGTCTTAATTTCGTCCTCATCTCGATAACATTCCACTTTTCGCGGTGCTAGAATAATTTTTTATTGCTCAACTATAAGATGCAACAACATTAGGTTGATCATCTATCAACATTGGTAAGCTATTTGAAGTGATTTTTGAAAAGTTGCTTTATTCAAAATTAGGAGCTGCTCAACATCGATTGCTTCTACCAACTGAAGACTCATATCGCATTCTCACGGTTAGGAAGGTGTCTAACAATACGTGCTTTGAAGACTTCCGTCGGCTTAACTCAAAAATAATGATGAAGATAAACTCAAAGTTTTTGTTCCACGAATTCTGAGATCCGCAGGAAATTTACAACGACATTATCGACGTATTCTACGTTGGTAATGGGTCTGCGAAAACGACTAAAGAGCTTCAAGTCCGAATGTATAGATTGAAAAGGAATGGACGACGTGAAAAGCGGAAAAGAGTTTGGCGTTAATCAATCCCAGATGGATACATCCGATTCCGTTAGGCATCGCGGAGGTGAATAAATGCAAATCTGGCAAGTACTTGTGAGGACCTACCGATGAATCAGGTGGTTTTCATCGCCTTAGACAAGTTTGGTATAAATTTACTCTATCTAGGAGTGAGAAGCGGCATACTTATAATAAGCTCCGTGACATATAAGGAATTGTAGGGTCAGTCAAATAGATGTTACTGTTGATTCAGTTCTATATGGACATCGAACCATAAAAGTTGAAATAATACCACCCTGTTGTAACTTTCACTTGCTGCCTATTCATTTTTATGGTAGGGTATTAAGTGAAGTACAACCACGAGAATGCTGAATCATGAGGAAAACTCGGAACCTGAGGTACGCGTCGAACCCGCGATTACCGTTTCCGGAGACTCACGTGCTATCCACTGCACTAAAAGAGGCCCTCGTTTTGCCTTTCTCTCAGCTAAATTTTTACTTTAGCCTTTCAGTTATCTCCTCTCAAGGTTTTTGATCGTGCCGAATTGAGAGTAAGCCAAGAAACCAGGTCTCGAAACCATGTTAAACTAAGAACTGCTTACTTCATCGTAGTCTTGAGAAGATTCAATTGCTAAACTTGCGGAGGCGGTATGACAAAGGTCACTCACAACTTTCACTGAGACTTCACCAGCGCACAAACACAAACACATATCTTCACATGTGTTTATATTATTGAGCTTACATGAGGTTGATAATAAGGTTTATTCGGTGGACACTTCGACGTCTTCATCTTCATCAGAACCGTTGAACCGAGTCGATGGCCCATAGTTGTTCGTGTCCTCGATGTGGCGTCTTCGTAATCACACCGAGACGGATCTTTTTGTCATAGAACACCGCACGAGGCATGCTCACCCAGCAGTGCTCTTTTATACAGAGCGGTTGTTGTTTATAAACATATCTTCAAGCACTTTCAAGGAGAATGGACATTTCTTTAAAGCGATTCTCCCTTTCGAACCTGACAAACTGGTTGACAAAAATCTGTGCGAAATTCGGGCCAAACAGGACTAGACCCGAATATCTCAAGGACATACTCTTTAACCGCAACTGCTTATTAACATATTTATTTATGTGATCTTATAAACTGATCTTCTTAAGCTGACGCGAGGTTGGTACAGATCTTCAGATCTTGGGTAGTTTCCCAAAATAATATTTCAGACGAAAGTAAGATCCCCTTTAAGCTGCCCTTCATATCAAATGAAGTAAGTCACGCCATTAAAAAGTGCTTAAGAAAAAGTGGTCTTGAAAATTATGTAACGATTATTGACATCCCACCCAATACCCTACGCCGCCAGTTAGTTCGAAACCGTCTCTATGATCGTTTGTGCAGCTCAGAAAACTGTATGATTTGTCTTAACGGGAGAGACGGGGATTGCATGAGTTCAGGTATAATATACTTGATCTCATGTAATGCATGCGGCGAGGAATATATCGGGGAAACGGGTAGACCACTTTGTGTCCGCATAAAAGAACATCTAGATGGGAAAGCTAAAATCCGTTTAAACACCCCTCTAGGTACGCATAGGGCACAAATGCACAACGGCGATGATTTTGAAGTGAATGTGCGGATCCTAGCGCAGGAATCAAAAACATCAACGCGCAAAACTCTTGAGGCGTTTTGGATAAATTTCAAAAATCCAAAGATGAACCGGAAGGACGAATGCCTCACTATCACGCGTGACCTGGCGCCCTATTTCAAAATGATATTTTGACCCCGGAGCGTGTCTTGCTCGCGTNATTTCAGACGAAAGTAAGATCCCCTTTAAGCTGCCCTTCATATCAAATGAAGTAAGTCACGCCATTAAAAAGTGCTTAAGAAAAAGTGGTCTTGAAAATTATGTAACGATTATTGACATCCCACCCAATACCCTACGCCGCCAGTTAGTTCGAAACCGTCTCTATGATCGTTTGTGCAGCTCAGAAAACTGTATGATTTGTCTTAACGGGAGAGACGGGGATTGCATGAGTTCAGGTATAATATACTTGATCTCATGTAATGCATGCGGCGAGGAATATATCGGGGAAACGGGTAGACCACTTTGTGTCCGCATAAAAGAACATCTAGATGGGAAAGCTAAAATCCGTTTAAACACCCCTCTAGGTACGCATAGGGCACAAATGCACAACGGCGATGATTTTGAAGTGAATGTGCGGATCCTAGCGCAGGAATCGAAGACATCAACGCGCAAAACTCTTGAGGCGTTTTGGATAAATTTCAAAAATCCAAAGATGAACCGGAAGGACGAATGCCTCACTATCACGCGTGACCTGGCGCCCTATTTCAAAATGATATTTTGACCCCGGGGCGTGTCTTGCTCGCGTGAACTACGTGTCGGCCAGTCCCGCACATAACATCACGGTGAGTGACCTTTCTGTTCAATATGGCGTCTATTTGAAAGTTTGATCTTCATTAATACTTTAACCTTCTTTTCCACCGAATAATAAAAAGTATTCTAACATAAAGTACGTCCAGGCTCTGAGGAAGGCGAAGTCGCCGAAACGTCAGCCATCGTTCAATAACATCAAAAAAAAAAAAAAAAAAAAAAAAAAAGATCTGTACCAACCTCGCGTCAGCTTAAGAAGATCAGTTTATAAGATCACATAAATAAATATATCAACTATCTATGCCGAGGTTCATAGAAAGTCGGTCTTTCGAGTTATTAAGAGATGCTTTTTAACACAATGTGTCTCAGCTTTCCATGCGTTACCATTCGTAATTCAATGTTTGAAATTAACGAAAAACTAGGTTTACTTGTTGTTGCAAATAAAGAGATACCTACACGATTCGTTTACCCGAGACATCTTCAGTAGAACAGCCATCCGAACAAGCAGGGTTTCAGAAGGAATTCGACACAATGGATCACGTCAATATAATGATAACTCCCACGACCGACTTTCTATTAACCTCGGCATTGATCAAGTAATTCTTCGTATTTTTGTTGAGCAAACGCGAGGTGTTATTATTCTTTATTCACGAATGAGCTGACGTTTGGGCGGATTTCGCCTTCCTCAGAGCCTGTCCACTATTCTCCTCCAGAGGCGGTCCTCCAAATACTGAGCACAAAAGTTTTCCTTCGTCTCGCACTTCTTCCACTTGGCGAACATCTGGTTTTGTCGGCTTCGTAGACAGGTGCGTAGTATTCGAAATTCGATGTCCAATATTCGGTGACTGTCCTCTGGTACCTGTACTATACTACCTGTCAATACTACGCACCTGTCTACGAAGCCGACAAAACCAGATGTTCGCCAAGTGCAAGAAGTGCGAGACGAAGGAAAACTTTTGTGCTCAGTATTTGGAGGACCGCCTCTGGAGGAGAATAGTGGGCAGGCTCTGAGGAAGGCGAAATCCGCCGAAACGTCAGCTCATTCGTGAATAAAGAATAATAACACCTCGCGTTTGCTCAACAAAAATACGAAGAATAATGATGACTGTTTCACTATCACTACTATCTTACTAGTATCTCACTCCTTCACTATCGTAAATGAATAAGGGACCACTTTATATCACTTTCGTTAACTTAAAGTATGCATTCGACTCAACTGAAATAAAAATGGTCATAGGACAAGAATTGAACAAGAAGTGTTAATATCTTCCCATTAAGCACACGAAGATCTCTGATGGGCTATACAGCAATTTCAAAGCTACAATTTAAATGCTTACTTAAAACCAGTGACTCAACAAGGCAATACCACGTTTTCTAAATTTCTCACCATTACTTCCGACAACGTAAAACTGAAGTGGTATAACAAAGAAGTGGAAGTCGACCTAGACCATATTCGCGAGTGATTCACCTTGTGAACAGAGAAGAAGAAGCTGGAGATGCTAACAAGAACATCAAAGATGTATTGAAGAAAACAAAGAATGCATGACACCAACCCATACTGCGCAAATGAAAGGGAAAATCTGAAGTTCCAATTCACGTCGACGATTATCGATCATGTGTAAAATAAGGGGGAAGTAGGCAGTGAGTCTTAACGATAACTGCAAGAGATAATAATACGTGACTTGACAATATGGCACTTCAAGAGCAAACCAAACTCTTGACACACGACCAGTACTATTGAGTGATCAGTGGGAGGAGAGACGATATAAATATGACCTATCATCGGAAGGGCTTACGAAAAGTTTTGTGAGTAGGAGTGGTATAAAAAGCAATAATGTATCATATTATAAATATATATTAGAAGAACAGAACAGTAACTACTAGAAAGTTCCGCAAAATTATAAGCAACAAGAGTGCAACATTGTACACAGCATAGAGCTCCAGCAGTTGCAGGTTGTGAAAGTTAGGCAAAGAATTATGAGTTGTGTCCTAACGAGAAAAAAGTCACAGCTTACTTTGTTGCCTTCTTCTTGCATCTGAATCGTCCATCTGAGCTAATCGCATGACAGCTCTTATCTGCTCCCTCTCCGCCTGTGACAAATGCGATAGATCTACGGCAGGTAAATCGTCGTCTACCGTATCTTGATAAGAGATTTCAGTAGGTTTTTCTGAAAAATACATGAAAGAACGGCATAAGTAGAGATACGGTAGACATCAAACATCTAAGTAATGTAGAGGTAGAGAACTTTGTTCAAGAGCAGCATCCTTTGACGATCTTTTCTCCCATGACGCATCGGCGCTAGACAAAGCAGGTAATGAAACAATGTTGGAATCCATTGCATCAGCGGAGGACGTTTTCCTGAAATTTCAATGCGTCATTAAAAAACTTCAGACTCAAAGAAAATGGAGAATGCTAATTCATTCCCCATTTCTTGTGACTGAAGTGTCCAAAGGTACATACAGCAGTTCAACTATTGTATAAATATTCTCTACGTCTTCAACAAAAGGCTTTGGAAACATATATGGATAGTCAATATTTGATTACTGAATTCTTTCAGGAAAGTTATCGAAGCGTAAGCGGAGGCGAGTTCAGGACCGCATAAAGACATTTTTCTAAACTCATTGTGAAAGAGATGAATGTCAGCAAAAACGAACAAACCGTTGTTCTCCGTCGATGATGTCACACTCCGTAGTCGTTTTGGATTGAACAACGAGATCTTTACGTTGCTCTGGTTGAGGACTGACAAGTTTTACTGGAGTTGTAGAAGTTATGGCCTTCCCTTTGTCGACAACCACCAAAGCCTTTGTCTGATTTTTTATCGGCAAATTTCCAACTTTCTCTTTAGTCAAAGAAGCACTGAAAAATGTCTATAGAGCTCCAAGCAATAAAGTTCAAAAATAAGTTAGAGGTTTTGTTCCTGAGACCAAGGACAGTGTGCATACATAGCTTAAATCATCCATGCGTCAACAAGAAAAAGACAGTTTTCACTTCATTTTCAAATGCTTCTCAACTAGTATAACATGTCACATCAACGCTCTCATACTTATATCACAATTCCTCTCACAAAAGAAGGAAGACGTTTCTCAAGACGTTCCTACAATACAATAAAGAACTTGCATTTGCTTTTCACTAAATACGATTAAAAAAGTTATTCTTAAAATAAACTTAGAAGGAACACGTACGAATCCACCCATGCGGAAGAATATACACGTGGTCTCACTAATGCCGATGTTAACAACAATATGACTTAACTGAGAATTTTTGATACCCTGGAATTCTTATGCTTAACAACGGGCCACTGTTGCCTTTGTTAAGAGGTTTTGAGCTTTCAATCCCACTGACGGGTGATTGCTGTGGCAAAGATCGATAGAAATAGCTGAGAGACAGGCGAAACAAAGGACCCGCATGGTGTGGTGGTGAACGCGTTACTCCCCGGAAAGGACAATAGCGCGTTCATTCCCCACCATAGACACCTGCGGTTCAGAGTTCCGCAAATATCTCAGCAACGTTGTGGTTGTATTTTGAGCTTTCTTCCTAAGTAGTGTTATTGGATTTACCTGCTCGGTTGCACAGAATCCATTGGCTTTTCTAGAAGCACTGTAACTGGTGTAGTTACTTTCCTAAGCGGTTCAGTGCTGTCTAGATGAGATGCTTCCGCATCCTTTCTGGCTGCTTCCATAACAGCAATGATTTTTTCACGCTCACTAGGCGACAACTCCTCCAAACCAGGCAAACCAGCAAGTTCACTGAAAAATCAAACCGAATGCACAAAGGGTCATCAACATAGTCACTGTTTTATTTCATGTATCAAGGTAGGGGTAGGATGGACCGAACTTAGCTTTTACACACATCTCTATACAGTCACTGATGAAATTCTCAGCCCATTGTATTTTTTACATTCTCACATTGTGAAAAGCGTCATCGTGCTACTCATTTCGTTCTAAATGTTAGTGCTAGGTCTTGGACCTATCTGAAACAACTGATGTCACTTACTTATCTCCTAACTTAAAATAAACCTAGTCCCCTAAAAATTGAGTTATTCAGACCCGTACCATTTGTCTTCCCTGGCCGTCGGGTGACTCGTTGACGCGAGTAAAGTCTCCATTTATCCCTGTCCCATAAACCAGTCCCAATTCCGTTCTCTCTAGGGACTATCTCAGCACTACATTTTCCCTAAAAGATCTTCGTGAACAAACCAACCAATCCAACCGGTATTTCTGCTCAGTACGTGACATCCCATGGGACTCAGTCGCTGACGGGTTTTGTCCAACTGTTGTCATTGTGACGCATCAAATAACCGGCCTACCTCATTTTTAACATTTTAGCGTTCACAACATCGCCTTTGATCTTTGATCGTTGAAATAGGTCCAATCTTCGGATTACCTCTCTCACTTATGTCATACAGGATAGGCCTAACATCGCCCTCTCGACTGAGAATATGATAGCCCTTGTGAACCACCAACTTGAACATATGCGTGGGTTTCTAATGAGTATGTTATGCCGACAGAATCTAATGATCAAAAAACTGGGCCGTTGGGAGTTTTAACCCCTTCACTAAATCACCGACGCTCCTGAAAGCTGCTCAAACTGCTCGTTTCCTTCAGCTTAGCTGTGGAGCTAAGTCATTCATCATGTTGAGTTTTCGATTCAGTCACGTAGGCATATATATATATATATATATATATGTATATACATGTATGCATATAAATTATATATATATATATATATCACATACGAATAATGAAAGCTGAAAGAAAAGCCATGTTTAAAGGCTCCTCAACCAACGAACTTCCGGTAAGTCGTCAATTACCAAGATGGAAGAAAAACTATTTCTGTCTAATTCACCGTATGGCACATGGCTGCATTACTAACTGTACCTATATAACATTAGGAAGAACGTGTTTTCTACATAAAAATTTCTAAAAGTAGTTTAATTGTGGAGGCGTTACATATGAACCTTAGTGTACGACTGTGCATATCCACGACATAGGCAGGTGGTTTTTGCTGGTGGGGTGCTGTCGAAGTAGACGGTAACAACGACGCAACACTCCGTCCGTCGTAGTCCGTTTCCTTCCGCGACGGCCGCGGAACAACTGTATCCGCTGCTGCAGCCTCCATTACAGTCATGATTTGGCGCTGTTCTTCCTTTGAGAGATCTTGCAGGCCAGGAGGAATGATTGCTTCCCTGAAGAGATGGAACAGATAGGACTCGCACAAAAACACAAAAAATGAGAACAATAATATTGAAAGCGCCGCAAATCAATTTACTCAATGGAGTGAAGCTCAATAAATTCAATTTCAAAGAGTGTAGTGCTATCACGACTCAATGCCGTTCTCGCGTGAGCAACTTTCCTTCTTTCTACTGGTTAGTGTTGCTAGATTATTATTACTACTACTATTGTTATTATCGTTACTACTGTTGTTATTATGTTATACCTTTTTATTTTCTGCCTACTATAATTTCGCGGCAGGGCACTAAGCGAAATACAACCACAACGTTGCTGAGATATTTGCAAAACTCTGGACCACAGGTGTCTACGGTGAAGAATGAACGCGCTATTGTCCTTTCCAGGGAGTAACGCGTTCACCACCACACCATGCGGGTCCATCGTTTCGCCTGTCTCTCAGCTATTTCTATCGATCTTTGCAACAGCAATCACCCGTCAGTGGGATTGAAAGCTCAAAACCTCTTAACAAAGGCAACAGTGGCCCGTTGTTAAGCATAAGAATTCCAGGGTATCAAAAATTCTCAGTTACGGCATATTGATCCCGCATAGTGTGGTGGCGAACGCGTTACTCCCCGGAAAGGACAATAGCGCGTTCGTTCCCCACCATAGACACCTGCGGTCCAGAGTTATGCAAATATCTCAGCAACGTTATGACTGTTGTTATTGTTACTGCTACTGTTCATGTTATTGTTAATATTATTGTTACTATTATTATTAGTATTATTACTACTACTATTATTATTAGTAGTATTATTACTAGTATATTATTATTTTAGTATATTATTAATATTATTAGCATATTTTTATTATTATTAGCATATTATTACTATTACTAGTCTATTATCCACAGATCTCCCTCATATGAGGGATCTTGAGCCGGTTAGTCGCGAGGCTACGTGGTGCATCCCCGGGTGGCGGATAGGAATTAGAGGAACAAAAGCGGGCCTTGCTTCTCTGAGACGCAGGTGGATCCAGGGATGGACTCCTTGGTTCTGCTGCACCGATTTGGCACATTCTGTATTTGCTAGGCGTATCCATGCATGCGTGTGTGGGTGCGTTCTTGCTTATGCGGATTGTACTCTACGAGTAAATTCGGCCAAAAGCCTGGAATCAAGCGACTGGGAAATATATGAGAGGCGGTTAGGAGTCGCCTTCAACAAATAAGCTCCACGTCCACTCTGGGAGAGATACCCAGTCCCCACGTTCAGAGCCCATCGAGCTATACGTGGATATCAAAATGCTAAACACAGTAGGCCAGTGAAGCTGCCTGGATTTCAAAGAACTATGGTGACGATCTGTGCCTATAATGCACGCACACTTGCATCCGAGTCCCCGATAGAAGACTTGCTCATGCAAGCAAGAAGGATAAGGTATGACGTCATCGGTCTGGCCGCAACGAGGAGACACCTTTCAACGCCGTCTATGACACCGGAGAAGAACTGTTCCTCCTTGGAACATACGACAGTAGAGGAGTCGGCGGCGTCGGCGTTCTCGTCAACACGAGTTTGCCCATGAACATTGATTCATTCGAACAACTTACAACCCGAATCGGACGTCTACTTTTAAGAAAGATGTGGATCAATTCCGGCCATGACAGTTTTCCTCGTTTACGCGCCGGCATCAAACTACGACGAAGAAGAAGTCGAAGCGTTCTATATGTGCTCGAAGAAGTTCTACAGAGAAGACCATACATTCTTCAAGGTTATCATTCGAGATTTCAACGCCAAGATCGGACCAAGAAGAACGTCTGAAGAGCGTCACATTGGGACTCACGGATTAGAATGGAACGAACAGGGTGAGCGGCTATCTGAGTTTACCATGGCGACCAAGACAATCCATGGTAACTCGCAATTCCAGAAGCCCCACCCTCAGTGCTGAATGTGGGAGTCTCCCAGTTGAGAGTACCATAACGAAATAGACCACATCATATTAAATAGGTTTTTCCTCATCGATGTCGCTGTTGTCACAAAATTCTACACGGGATCAGACCATCGTCTCTTTCGTTCCACATTCTATTTCTCCCGGAAAGGAGAAAAAGCCGATAAATTCCAAAACCGAAGTACCACAACAGCCGTAAAGTGGAATTTGTTCAATTCACTAGTCGGCTGTTGGGAAGATGCCGTTGTCAATAACATAGACGAAGAATACGATCGGCTCAATCAACATTTTCACGTTAGCGCTATGAAAGCTCAGAGTTCGAGAGTCGCCAAGAGACCTCTGTCTCCAGAAACGCTCGAGCTGACACGCCAGCGTGGAATCGCACGAGCTGCAGGCAACCGCGAAATAACGTCCGAACTTGCAAAACAATGCAAACAGGCGATAAAAGAAGATCTTAGAGAGAGAAGAGCAACAGTAATGGCCGAAGCTGTAGAGGCTGCCAAAAGCATTCGCAAAAACCATCGAAGCTTCGCTAATTACAAGACAAAAAACAAAATGACAGACGGAACAGTTACAGCGTCCAGAAAGGCAATGGAGAAAATCATTCACGAATACTACTCAGATCTCTTCGATAGCCACGTCCACCTTCCGTTATATGAAATAAAAGAAGATGGATANGGGATCAGACCATCGTCTCTTTCGTTCCACATTCTATTTCTCCCGGAAAGGAGAAAAAGCCGATAAATTCCAAAACCGAAGTACCACAACAGCCGTAAAGTGGAATTTGTTCAATTCACTAGTCGGCTGTTGGGAAGATGCCGTTGTCAATAACATAGACGAAGAATACGATCGGCTCAATCAACATTTTCACGTTAGCGCTATGAAAGCTCAGAGTTCGAGAGTCGCCAAGAGACCTCTGTCTCCAGAAACGCTCGAGCTGACACGCCAGCGTGGAATCGCACGAGCTGCAGGCAACCGCGAAATAACGTCCGAACTTGCAAAACAATGCAAACAGGCGATAAAAGAAGATCTTAGAGAGAGAAGAGCAACAGTAATGGCCGAAGCTGTAGAGGCTGCCAAAAGCATTCGCAAAAACCATCGAAGCTTCGCTAATTACAAGACAAAAAACAAAATGACAGACGGAACAGTTACAGCGTCCAGAAAGGCAATGGAGAAAATCATTCACGAATACTACTCAGATCTCTTCGATAGCCACGTCCACCTTCCGTTATATGAAATAAAAGAAGATGGATATGTTGTACCACCGGCTCGCCCTTCCCAAATCCGACATGCCATTTCGTCAGTGAAAAATCGAACAGCACCAGGTCTGGACAGAATAAGACCAGAACACCTGAAGAACCTTCCGCCAATCCTCGTAAACACACTGGCTCGGCTCTTCACATGTTACCTCTCTGAATGCAAGGTGCTTAATCAGTGGAAGACCAGTTAGACCGTGTTGTTGTTCAAAAAGGGTGACCTACACGATATCGGCAATTATCGCCCAATCTGCTTGCTGTTTGTCGTCTGCAAACTTCTCACTTGAGTCATCCTGAACAGGATCGGCAGAAGGCTGGACCAAGAAGTAAGCATGTGAGCAAGTAGCGTTTTGAAAAGGAGTCAGTCCCATCGCCCTGTCTTATTTAAATCGATTCAAGGAAAGCTTCTGACTCAGCTGGGATAGAAGCAGTCATGGAAGCCCTTGATATTCAAGGAGTCCCTACACAGTACATAAAGATTCTTCATGAGCTGTACAAAAATTTCACAACCAAGATATCACCATTCTACAACAATATTAACATTGACGTCAAAAGAGGAGCTCGGCAAGGCGATCCGATCTCACCAAAAATATTTGCCTCCACCCTCCATAACGTCATTCGAACATTGGAAAGGGATAGTGTGGGAGTAAAAATCGACGGTCGGCAGTTACACCATCTTCGCTTTGCTGATGACATGGTCCTTATAACACTAAACATTAGCCAAGCGGAACGTATGCTTGACGACTTTGATAAAGCCTGTGGAAAGATTGGTCTTCGGCTAAATCTCACAAAAACGATGTTCATGAAGAACGGATTGGTTTCGTATGCCTTATTCACGTTCAACGGAACGAATGTCTCCGAATGCTCCATTTATGTCTGTCTTGGTCGGGAAATCAACACGTTGAACGACTTAACTCCAGGGCTGAGCAGAAGGAAACGAGCGGCTTGGGGAACTTTCAAGAGCATCGAGGATGTAGTGAAGAGAACAAAGTACACCCGACTCTGTGCCCACCTTTTCGGCTCAACGGTACTTCCTGCCCTAACGCATGCGTCAGAAACCTGGTCGCTGCGTAAGCAGGATGAAAGGTCACTCAACGTTATCGAACGCGCAGTCGAAAGGACGATGGTAGCAGTATTTCGTTCCACACAAGGATTGGATCCGAAGCTCCGATCTGCGTCAACGATCAAAAATCAAAGATGCCGTTCTGTAAGCCAAACAGTCGGAAATAAGTTGGGCCGGACACGTAATGCGTATGAATGAGAACAGATGGACAAGAGCCGTTTATGCCTGGATTCCTCGGGATGCCAAGCGAACTACTGGAAGACCACCGACTCGATGGTCAGAGTTCTTTGCGAAGAGCCTAAAAGAAAGATATGATGCTCGATGAGTCCCTAGAGCGACTAGAACCCACTGTGCTGCTCTTGCACGCGACAGGGAAAAATAGAAAATTCACTGGACCCAGCTCGAGTCACTCGACGATCAACGGGACAACAGGTGATACAGGTGATTAGTTTATTATTACTATTATTATTATTAGTACATTATTATTAGTGTTTTTTTATTTTTATTAGTTTATTACTATTATTAGTATATTATTATTAGTTTATTAATATTATTATTAGTATATTATTATTATTACTATATTATTAATATTAATAGTATATTATTATTATTATTAGTATATTATTATTATTGATTATTATTACTACTATTATTACCATTAATTACTATCATTATTATTAATTAATATTATTAATTATTACTATTACAATTATTATTATTAATTATTATTATTTTTATTAGTACTATCATTATTATTATTGTTATTATTATTACTGTTACGAATGGTACTACTAAAGGATAAAGGATAAAGCATTATGCAGATCAATCTCTGAAGGATGCGCGATGCACTCGTCTTCATCAAGCATCCTTATAGATAACTGGCTGAATATTTGGCTTATAAAATGATTCACAGTGGCTAACCGATGTATCACATGGGTGCTAATATCCCTCAGACAAATTCGGCACGAATTTTCCGACACCAGAGGAATAGAAGGTTGGAGGAGCCTGGAGTGCGTGATCAAACAGAGGACCACGCCTGTATTGCAGGGCAGTTCTACCCACTGCGCTACACACGCCACTATTACTGATAATATTACTTTTGGAATTATATTGTCCCCAGTAAAAGCCCAACTGAGAGCAGGACTTCATCACCGAAGAGCACAATGAGTTAACGATTGTTACTTTCCAACCGAAAACGAAGCTCAGCTGCGCGACTACTGACACGACGAGGACAACTGGAATTTACTGGTACTCGATCGTCGTTCGGTAATTAACGGGATTGAAAGTAATAGAGATTCATACCATTAATATTATTGCAACATTATTGTTAATAAAACCACAAGGATGCCGAGACATTCGTAAAACTTGGACCCCGAGCCAGAATCACTATAGTTGCGTTTCACATTATATCCCGCCATAAAAAATCGTAATAGGCAACACATAAAAAGCTAACATTGTGATTTCATTTATAGCCTCAGCTTATCTGGGTTCAATGCCGATTTAGGCCCACCAGATCAATTCCGTTGATGGGTGACTGTTGATGGCACTATAGAGAGAAAACTAGCTGAGAGAGAGGTGAAACGAAAGATCCGCATGGTGTGGCGGTGAACGCGTTAGACCCTGGAGGGTGTAATACCACGTTCGTACCCCATCGCGAACACCCAGGTCCGGAAATTTGCAAACAGTTTTGCATCACTATAGGTGTATTATTATTGATATTATTAGCTCCCATCGGGCGTCTTTAACAAGAATGAGTGAGGACTTCACTCGTGCTCATTAGACTCAAATTACTCGACAACTAACATGATTCACATATGCCAACTGTGTCACGGTAATGCCATTAATCACCAAATGACTAATGAGCGCCACCATTAAGCTCCATGCATTCTAGCTGCCCTTTGGACGAATTTGCTCAAGACACACAGGTATCATGCTTTCGACATTATGCACTCATCTAAGTGATTTTAACGAAGTATTGACGAGGTAGCTCGCTGTACTCTGCTGTGGCTTATGCTTACTTCTAGCTGGATTTCCAGATGAAAACATCGGAATCGTTCCACGCTTTTGTGACTCTCCTAGAGATAAAGTAAATCACTGTTTGATACTCAGAAACACTCCAATTATGATGAGGCGATGAACCATTGAATGGTAGTGAATTAACTACCATTATGATTATTGTCTAAAAGGGTGCTTTTTCCACCGTAATAAACATTCTTTTTACATCAACCAGCATCACACATTTTCCGGGTCTCAGCACTTCTTTCATTCCATTCGTTTGCTGTCGGGTCGCCCGTTGTTTCAAGAAGAACGTCGCTGACTGCTTGTAGAGTTGATTCTCCCTGGAATCCTGGGATATCTATGTCAAAACTTCCTCAGATGTCTCCATCTTCTGTAGGGTGGAAGGATCGAGCTAATAGCAGAAAATTCTGATAACGATTTTCCAACCATGGATACATAAAAGGTTTGGTTGGCCAGCTGCGACATTGACAAAGATCTTGCATGCATTACCAAATAACATGTCTACGACTGAACTGTCTAAGCCTCATCGTAATAAATACAGCGATTCTAATTCGCTGAGACACCGAATTGAGTAAGTCAGGCACAACTGCTTTATAGGTCCATGCAATGACGACGTTTGCCACACTCAGGGTGCGCTACCAACTGCCGAATCAATAGGCTTGTTTGTTTCGATGATACACCGAAAGAAGCAAATCACCTATCATGGTGCGGCTGAATTGTCATAGTGACGTCTGTGCTGGGCATTACATCGATAGCCCATTAATGATGATAGCTGTATATCACTGTGCGGTGATAGCATTCCATATCAGGCGCAATAATCAAGCAGAAACTAGCAATTTTTTTATTCTGACATTCTTCAACACTTTTCTAACGAACTGCAAAAGAAGGACCACAGAAAATCATGGTAAACGTTACCTCTTTGTGGATACAGCGGATGGCGACTGCGATAATGGATAATCAGAAAAAACTACTGGTTTTTCTTGATCGTGCTCCTCATGTAGCCGGCCGACAATACGTTCGCTCGAATCTCTCAATGTTTCTGTGGACGGTACGGTGCTAAAGTAATAAGTCATGAATCGCAAAAGATAACAACAACGTACAGCAATGACAACAATAAAATCTTTTCTTGTTGATTTTTGTATTTCTGGTGTTTACAAAGGTGACAAACTCAGATGTCTTGGCATGCCAATGATGGAATAATACACTGCAGTACAAGAAGAAATGAGTATGTTCTAAAAGAACAAGGGCTGAATTTACGAACGGCAAATGTGCGACCGGTAGCGGCGGTGTACCGTCCGCTGCAGCGTCCAGCTCTGCACAAGCTATAACGGCTTCGATTTTCAATCTCTCCTCTTCTGACAATCCTTCCATACCCTGCGCCGTGTGAGCAATTGGACCCTGGAAATAGCGCTGTGGTTATTAAGAAAAAAATTAATAGAAAGGAAGAGGCACTCCAAAGGGGAGACTTTTGGAGACGTTGTTTGTTGAATATTTAAGGAGACAAATTGAAATTGTTCACAAAGCTTCATTTACTTATGTGTTGTTTTCAATACGTGCTCTCATTTCATTCACTTAGTAACTCACCTAGTCACTCATCTAGTCGAACAAAGCATAATAAAACAATCAAACAGACATATGAGGCGACATTTAAAAGCAAGTTGAAGTCTAAAACAAAAAGAACCAAAGCTATACAAAAAAGAAATAAAGCAGGTTTCCATCGTACAAATCGTTAACGGTTTAAGTGAAATGCTGCAAAATGAACTTCATACGACAGTTACCGAATCTCCATCAACTCGTCTGAATAGGGCGGAAACTCGTTGACTACCCATTCCGAAATTGCCCAGTGGTTGAAACTTCAGAGTTCGGCCAAGCTCTTCTCTTGGTATTCTTCTTGGTTATGGTTTACTTCACAGCCAACGAACGCAGTATGAGAACTGTTGCACGCTTTCATCGATAAAAATGAGTGAGAAAGATATAGATGGCGAAGAAATTAGTAACGCGTTTCATTTACTTCTACACCTATGTCCATAGCACTGCTTCCAAAATCTCTAGAATCCGAACTCACTGGCGGGTTACTCTTCACCAATTTACACTGGAAACAGTGAAACCCTGATACCAGTGGTAAGCCTGGGAGGAAAGTAGAACTGAACAAAGGAAACACTATAAAGAAAAGAGCCAGAACCTCCAACAGAATACGCATTCAGCAAAATCTAATGTCACTTCCTCTCATGCTTCATAATCTACTCGAAACACTGCACTAAAGAAGATGATAGAATAGAGACAAGAAAACTTTTAAACGGGAATAGACGTCAACAAAATATGCTCTAATGCGATTAGAGATGAGAAATGATGTTCTTCTTTATCGAATTGGAAAGAAATCCATGCAAACACCCAAAATCGTTACAAAATCACGAGTGATCGTATCGTATATGATCATTGAAAGAAGAATAGCAGTGATTTTCTTATCTGTCTAATTAGGTCATTCTCGTGCTAATGTTCTCTATACTCTTAATGCTGCGCACTGATGACGACTGTGGAACAAAAAATTGATTCTGTTGAGGTAACGTTTACCAACTGAAATGGTCGACTTATTCGCTGATGAATGATATCGTCTAAAGCGGAGCATCCGTGTCTATTTCGGAAAGTCAACATGACGAACGACTCAGTTCCAAAGCGTAGCAGAAAGAAAGCAACCGGTTGAAGAGCGTAAAAATATTAGGGATGTCGTGAAAGAAACGGAGAACATTCCGATGCGCGGTAGCATTTTCGACAAAAGTGCTGCTCAAGCAGGATGACAGAGCCGTTAACGTTAGCAGACTTGAGGAAATGATGATAGGGGTATCTCGTATTCTACAAGAAAGTTCAGACCGATACCGACGATAACAGAAAATTATAGACATCACCGCGCACTACAACATGTCAAAACTCAGACGGTGGCCAAATAATGTGTTTTGACGACATCGGTAGATCCGTCACTGGCAGTCTTTACATACATATATATATATATATGTGTATATATATAACAAAAAAACTAGCGACTGAGTGGTTAATCTTATTCATGAAAACCCAAGACAAATATAACCTAACGCTTTGTCCCTCGAGAGAATGAAACCCACAAAGCGATTCCAGTACACGACAGAAAAGTGTGGAGATTTTGTTAGTACCCGAAAGAGTCACTCAATAAATACTGAAAGAACACTTGGCACCGATGATTCATGATCGCTTGCACAACGACTTCAGCACGAGAGGGAGATCTGACCAATCTAGACCGTTCGTCAGCATCTTATAGAACTGTTGCTCTTTTCAATCTCTTCGTGCTCTATTTCAATACAGGAAATCTCACACGATTGATTTCCATAATAAGTAAGGTGTGAGAGGAAGTATTTCTTCACTTCTTAGTGACCCCTCCACGTTTACTAAACGGGAGAATATTGAATTATTTTTGCGAAGCCTAAATATCATAATCGAGGATTAACGCCGTGAAAAAAGGAGTTCTCGCATGGAGAATATGAAGGGTAAAGGATAAAGCTCTCGACTTTGATCAATCCTTTAGGAATGCGCCATGCATTCGACTTTATTAAGCATCTTTGGAGGGGAATGAATGCATATCTAGCCTTTACAATAACCCGCGGTGTCCTACCGATGTATCGAATCAGTGTTGTTATCCCCCAGACAAGTCTGGTACCCATTTGCCAACTCTGGAGAGATAGAAAGCTTGGTGAGCCACGGGCGTGGGGATCGATTCCAAGTGTGTGTCGCAATTTTATAGCTGCTTTCGTTTTAGAATTCAGCACTATTATAGGCAATGTAAACACGAAACTACGTTATTTTCTTAGCTAATTATGTAAATTGAGGCATGTTCACTGTATAAGGAATGAAGAATAAAGTATTGGCCGTTAATAAGTCCCTGAGGGATAAGTCATACATTTGACTTCATTAAACATAGTTAAAGGTAATGAATGCATATCTGCCCCATACAATGTGGTCATTCGGTGTATCAAGTCAGTGCTTTTATCCTGCGAAATTGGAGGGATGAAGGACATGGCCTATCCGGAATGTGACATCGAATCTGTGGCCACGTGTATCTTTTATGACACCTTTACGTCACCTGTCGCTTAGTTTACAGTTGAGGAAAAAAATGTACTGGTTTTTCGTGCATACCAAGGCGATGCAATTTATATGTGTAGAACGGTTCACTGGGAAAAATAATCACTCAAGATATTTTGACGACCATGTAAAGACCGGATTTGTCGTCTCAAAGATCAACCTAGAGCATATGGGTGGCAAGAAACCGGCTTTACTCAACGCAAACAGGTGGTTGTAGAAGAACGACGTAGAGTTCGGACAAAAACGATTCGAGGCACTGCGAGACACCGACACAACGATAGAGCAGGCAAGGAAATTATGTAGAAATTTTTTCCAGCATAAACCTTTTCCGATTTTTACAGATGATCATTCAAAACACGATATGGAACGCTGTTTCAAATTGCATCCGCCGCTCATGAAATTAGAAAATATTGGAGTTCATCTTCGCAAAGAACGTGTCACCAAAAAAGCGCTATTGAAGGTGCTCAATATCTAGTCAGCAATTTCTTCTGTGAACAAAGACGAGTTGGCATAAAAATTATTAGCATATTCTCTTCTAAGCCATTTCTGGAAAAATCGAGTTAGTAGTTGCACTAATGAAACACGAGCTCCTTGTGAACAATGAAGGGAGCAAGTAAGTAAATTAAAAGCGTAATAATATTTCACAAACCAACGTCCTCGCTTCGAATGGTTAATGTACCTTCTTTCATTGATGAGTTAAAACGATGATGAACAAGCAAACCTTATTCGGCTAATGTTTCCGACATTTTCGTCCTCATCAAAGCAGATGACTCTAGTCGATGTCCTTAGTTCTTCGTACTCTCGTTCTGGTGTCTTCATAGTGGCATCGGGTCGGATCTTCTTTGCCGGGGCATCACTCGAATGATACGATCCCAATCCCCCACCCGGCGCTGCTCTTTCATCGAGGATACCACATCCAGAGTACGAAGAACTGCGGACATCGATTCAGGTCATCGACTCTGAGGAAGATAAAGATGTAGAAACGTTGCCCGAATAAAGTTTATTTTATCAACCTTGTGTTAACTCATTAATGAAAAGATCAAAACTATGAGGCACACATGTGTGATAGTGCCTGCTTTGTCAATCACTTGCAGCGCTTAGCTGAACACACTGAGTCCAAATGTGGTTTATCGAAAACTAACGATAATTTTTAGATGAACATGGGATTTAAGCACGTCAGACCTTCACAGACTTATACAGCAAACTTGGCTCCATTGTGCCATTTAATTTTTAGATTTGCTTAGATTTAAGCTCTTGTTTTCAAAACACTGTATGCACAAAAAAGTGAAAAAAGTTTCGTTCTTGTACTCCAAAAAATAGAAACATCGCCTTGGTGGGATACGAAACTTGTTTCTGGTTGGGATGGACCTGTAGATTCTCACCGCTTTTATTTCGAACAACAATGGTCAATATGAGCTGATACATAGTGGCTTCACGCAGCCATTACCTTTCCCCTAAATGAGTTCTAAATAATGCATGTCGGGCCGTCGCGGATTTTAGGATTTTCAGCCAACAGAGTCGCCTTTATAGCGTCTTGTGGAAGTTATGGTAGACAACCCAATGTGATTCAAAACGAAAAACTTTAAAGTGAATCGAATTCCAGAAATTTAAGTTTGATTCCATGCCTTACACAACGCCTAAAGTATGGTAAAGCGATGAACAGTACACGGAGAGACCAGTTTTTTCCCAAATTTCCTTAGAAAAATTGAAGGAAAAGAAATGCGTGTTGCGAAACGGAATTAACCAGATGCGGTTGTGAGGTCGTGAGGTCGAGAGTCTGCCAGTGAACGCATTTGAAATGATGCTGGAAACCGATGCATGGGGGTTGGGATGAAATTCCTGTTAGAACTATTTCACATGGGTGGATTTGCACATAAGATAACAATCGAGATAACACTATAATTTCTTGCCTCACCTTTTGCTTTTCAAGGACATGAGAGGTGTTTTAATTATTCTTACTTTATTTTATATGACCCGTCTTCCACGGATCTCACTCACATGAGGGATCTCGAGCCGGTTAGTCGCGAGGCTACGTAGGACGTCCCCAGGTGGCGTATAGTGGGCTAATCGCGGAACAAAAGCGACCATTGTTTCCATGAGACGAAAGTGGATCCAAGAGATGGACTCCTTGTTTCTGCTGCGCCGATTTGGCACATTCTGTATTTGCTAGGCGTACCCATGCATGTGTGTGTGGGTGCGTTATGGCTTATGCGGAATGTATTATATGAGTCAATTCGGCCAATCAAGTGACAGGGAACGGGAGGTAGTTAGGAGTCGCCTTCAACAAATAAGCTCCATGTCCGCTCTGGGAGAGCCTGGCAAGCTACACGTGCGTATACCAAGACCCCGCGTTCAGAGCCCAGCAAACTATACGTGGGTAGCAAGATACTAAGTACAGTGAAAGAAAATGGGTCTCATTCTCCTGACCCCGAAAGAGGCCCCAATTTCGCAGCGTTAGGTAGGACGAGTACGGAGAAGCTGCTAAAATCTCACGGCCAGTGAAGCTGCCTGGATTTCAAAGAACTATGGTGACGATCTGTGCCTATAATGCACGCACACTTGCATCCGAGTCCCCGATAGAAGACTTGCTCATGCAAGCAAGAAGGATAAGGTATGACGTCATCGGTCTGGCCGCGACGAGGAGACACCTTTCAACGCCGTCTATGACACCGGAGAAGAACTGTTCCTCCTTGGAACATACGACAGTAGAGGAGTCGGCGGCGTCGGCGTTCTCGTCAACACGAGTTTGCCCATGAACATTGATTCATTCGAACAACTTACAACCCGAATCGGACGTCTACTTTTAAGAAAGATGTGGATCAATTCCGGCCATGACAGTTTTCCTCGTTTACGCGCCGGCATCAAACTACGACGAAGAAGAAGTCGAAGCGTTCTATATGTGCTCGAAGAAGTTCTACAGAGAAGACCATACATTCTTCAAGGTTATCATTCGAGATTTCAACGCCAAGATCGGACCAAGAAGAACGTCTGAAGAGCGTCACATTGGGACTCACGGATTAGAATGGAACGAACAGGGTGAGCGGCTATCTGAGTTTACCATGGCGACCAAGACAATCCATGGTAACTCGCAATTCCAGAAGCCCCACCCTCAGTGCTGAATGTGGGAGTCTCCCAGTTGAGAGTACCATAACGAAATAGACCACATCATATTAAATAGGTTTTTCCTCATCGATGTCGCTGTTGTCACAAAATTCTACACGGGATCAGACCATCGTCTCTTTCGTTCCACATTCTATTTCTCCCGGAAAGGAGAAAAAGCCGATAAATTCCAAAACCGAAGTACCACAACAGCCGTAAAGTGGAATTTGTTCAATTCACTAGTCGGCTGTTGGGAAGATGCCGTTGTCAATAACATAGACGAAGAATACGATCGGCTCAATCAACATTTTCACGTTAGCGCTATGAAAGCTCAGAGTTCGAGAGTCGCCAAGAGACCTCTGTCTCCAGAAACGCTCGAGCTGACACGCCAGCGTGGAATCGCACGAGCTGCAGGCAACCGCGAAATAACGTCCGAACTTGCAAAACAATGCAAACAGGCGATAAAAGAAGATCTTAGAGAGAGAAGAGCAACAGTAATGGCCGAAGCTGTAGAGGCTGCCAAAAGCATTCGCAAAAACCATCGAAGCTTCGCTAATTACAAGACAAAAAACAAAATGACAGACGGAACAGTTACAGCGTCCAGAAAGGCAATGGAGAAAATCATTCACGAATACTACTCAGATCTCTTCGATAGCCACGTCCACCTTCCGTTATATGAAATAAAAGAAGATGGATATGTTGTACCACCGGCTCGCCCTTCCCAAATCCGACATGCCATTTCGTCAGTGAAAAATCGAACAGCACCAGGTCTGGACAGAATAAGACCAGAACACCTGAAGAACCTTCCGCCAATCCTCGTAAACACACTGGCTCGGCTCTTCACATGTTACCTCTCTGAATGCAAGGTNAATCAGTGGAAGACCAGTTAGACCGTGTTGTTGTTCAAAAAGGGTGACCTACACGATATCGGCAATTATCGCCCAATCTGCTTGCTGTTTGTCGTCTGCAAACTTCTCACTTGAGTCATCCTGAACAGGATCGGCAGAAGACTGGACCAAGAAGTAAGTATGTGAGCAAGTAGCGTTTTGAAAAGGAGTCAGTACCATCGCCCTGTCTTATTTAAATCGATTCAAGGAAAGCTTCTGACTCAGCTGGGATAGAAGCAGTCATGGAAGCCCTTGATATTCAAGGAGTCCCTACACAGTACATAAAAATTCTTCATGAGCTGTACAAAAATTTCACAACCAAGATATCACCATTCTACAACAATATTAACATTGACGTCAAAAGAGGAGCTCGGCAAGGCGATCCGATCTCACCAAAAATATTTACCTCCACCCTCCATAACGTCATTCGAACATTGGAATGGGATCATTGGAACCAAACATTAGGCAAGCGGAACGTATGATTGCCGACTTTGATAAAGCCTATGGAAATGTTGGTCTTCTGCTAAATTTCAGAAAACGATGTTCATGAAGAACGGATTGGTTTCGTATGCCTCACTCACGCTCTACGGAACGAATACCTGTGAATGCTCCAGTTATGTCTATCTAGGTCGGGAAATCAATATGGTAAATAGCTTAGCTCCAGAGCTGAGCAGAAGGAAACGAGCTGCTTGGGGAGCTCTCAAGAGCATCGAGGATGTAGTGAAAGAACAAAGAACACCCGACTCTGTGCCCACCTTTTCGGCTCAACGGTACTTCTTGCCCTAACGTATGCGTCAGAAACCTGGTCGCTGCGTAAGCAGGATGAAATGTCACTCAACATTATCGAATGCGCAGGCGAAAGGATTATGCTAGGAGTAACCCGTTTCACACAAGTAAAGAATGGGACCCCAAGCTCCGACCTGCATCAACGATCAAAAATCAAAGATGCCGTTCTGTAGGCCAAACAGTCGAAGATAAGGTGGGCCTGACACGCAATGCAGGTCGGAGAATAACAATCGATGGACAAGAGCCGTTAGTGACTGGATTCCTCGGGATGCTAAACGAACTACAGGAAGACCACCGACTCGATGGTCAGAGTTCTTTGCGAAGAGCCTAAAAGAAAGATGTGATGTTCGATGAGTCCCTAGAGCGAGCAGAACCCACTGGGCTACTCTTGCACGCGACAGGGAAAAATGGATGATTTACCGGTGCACGCTCAAGTCACTCGACGATCAACAGGACTACAGGTGATACGGTGATGACCCGTCTTCTCGTCTACGGTGCGGATCCCAACATTTCTCACATTCGATTTGTTTCTTAGCATCCACCATCCACGAAGACCTTCCAATTCTACGTGTGGCTTCGGTTGCTGCTTGAGAATTTTCGATTCATCTTGAATACCGTTGAATGCTGGTCGAGTAATTCTCCCTAAAGCCCTTGGGTAGACGGGCTGGAGCATTCCCAGTTGGATTTCGGCGAATAGTTTTTTCCCGGACAAGTCCGGAACCAATTTTCCGACCCCGGAGGAATGAGAGATTTGGTTGGCCCGGAGCGGAATCGAAATAGCACTATGGTCGTTTTGACAGATATCACTACCATTGTGCTATCCGCACCCTTGAGGTATTCTAATGGAGTTGTAAAAGGCAAAATTCGTAAAGAACTACTGCAAATGATATGACTACAGTTTTCAGAGTTCGTGAACACTGGATATTGGAATTCCTCGACATGAAAATGATCGAAGAGAACAATTGTCACCGGTTAAGAATCGATTAAAATGAATCACATTGCAAAACTGGTGAAAGGCCGTTGACATTCAAATTCTCGTGCTTATTTAATTGAAGTACAGCAATAGAACTCTCACTTGAATAGGTAGGAGCAGGTGGTTCTGAATGAGGACGTCTGTGGAATGACAGAATGGCGTCTACTCAAGAAAGACTGTAGAAAAAAATGGATGGAATGAAAAACGATTGTTTAAAAAATACGAAATACGTAAAAAAAAAGGCTTGCATATGTCCAGAATATTACGACTGCGAAGGCGTTCTACCACCAGACATCTTACAGAATATTAGTGTTTTCGGAAAACTTACACATTTATCTACTTGGATACTTAGACTGCCCATCGTCACGAGCTGTCAGGACTCTAGCACATCTTCCATTCGCTTTCTCACAATCGTCGTCCATTTTGGTGATCGCATTCGAGGATTCTGGCCGGTGCGAGTCTCATACCGTGATCTGTACAACAACTGCATCTTCTAGTACAGCCGATTGACTTCTTGCTCTTGCTGACGATTGATTGCTGATGGCATCGTTAGGATAAAAAACCGCCTGAGAGAAAGGCAGAAAAAGGTCCTCAATGGCGCAGTGGGTAACATGTGAGCCTCCGGAAGGAATAATCGCGGCTTTGAATCAGAACAGGATCCAAGTTTTGCAGATATCTTGACATCATTGTGATTGAATTTAGTTATGAGCTCATCACCTTAACATTCGTCCTAGAGGTCGCTTGCATCATCGGGAAGTCGGCTCTACATTTCTCGCATAATTCAATGTTTTTCATCAATAAGCAGACACGAGGTTGTTAATATAGAATTTATTAGAACACAATTGCTGACGTTTCGGCGGTTTCGCCTTCTTCAGAGCCTGGAAAGGTCAAATTGAGATGCGATATTGTTATTTCTCGCATATTTGTTTTCTGTTCCTTTCATTATATCAGTGGCCTTCTTATGTTTCGCTGACCATGTGTGTTCTCCTGGATCTGGGAGATGGGTAAGACTACGAAGATCAGAGCTTCACATTCCGATAAGATGTTTGTTGTGTGTGGCGGTTATATTTCAGCAAACATCGCTTAAGTGCTCTGTGGGTAATGCGCAGTATTCTTGAAGCGGTGTATCAGTCAGGTGGAGTCTTCACTATCGACGTATAATATATTCCATTGGACCTCAAAGATGGGATAGATATCGAAGATGTGAGCTGTGTATTCCACTTAGACGTTGTGGGTGCCTGCTAAGCTACACAAAAAATCGTTCAAGCGCTCTGTGGGTGGGGCGCAGAATTCTTGACATTGGTTCATGACCTTACGTCTCTGCTACATAACAGACACTGGAAGGACTGCTGAGTAGAAAAGGAGAGCGTGGATTGTTTGGTCTTTTAGTTCGTCGGTGGTTTCTACGAGAGGAACGAATGCGCTCTATGTCCCTCCCTTTCCTTCTTCTCCCTAATTCCTCCTCGATTTTGTTCGTCATGTTCAGTCAACGTTCAAGGTACACCTACAAGGTGGTCTCTGTAATCAGAGAGCTATCCAGTTTGATCTGGTTTTGCACCATGGGTTCTTCAGGACGTGCGTTTTTTCCGATTTATATGCAGTTCAATATTTTTCTCCCTTTTTGTTGAGCTCATTTAGCACCGGCTGTCCAGCGAAAGGAAGATTTGATAGGGATTTTCCACCAATGCGTATGCCGTTCTCATTCCAGTCAAGTGACTTCGTTATCTACTCCAACGCAGCTGTAAACAGCTCTGCTGCTATTGTGTCGCGTTGTCGAACACCTTTTCCAATGCTATGGTGAATGGTCGATGAAAACGATTTATTTTGCTTTTCAGCTCTGATATCAATCAGCTAGAGTTTTACGAAAGACACGTCCAATCGTTCATCGACGGCTGCTGATAGGATTGCATTTATTTCGACGCTGTCGAACGCTTTTTACAGTCGACAATAGTCAGCGCTTGGGGCAGGTGGTATTCCCGATAAACTTTTGTGACATCGTACACGGCTTCGATGTGGTTCATATAGTAAAACCTTTGCCTAAACCCTGCTTGCTTATCTGTTTGCTTATCACCAAATTTCTTTAATATGGGTGATAGGATATTCTTCGTGAAGTGCTCGTAGAATACATTCAACAAGCATATTGAACGATAGTTGCAAATATCCATTGGGTTACATTGATTAGATGAGATGACCATGCCCGACATTCTCTACTCGCCTGGAATTTTTCCCTTTAAGGTAGAATGTCATACGGATTTGTGGGTGTGATATTGTCGAGTCCTGGAGATGTGCCTTTTTTCATGTTTTTTATTGAAACTCGAAGCTCACAGGGAAGAGTTCCAGACGGTTTTTCTCTAGCGGGAAATTCGAGGTCCTAGACGGTTATTGCGGGGCAAAGAAGTTTGTGTAAAACTTTTGCGTTATCAACTCCATATCATGGCTGGATGTGCCAGTCATCGCATTTTGGTTCATCAGGGATTGCAGCAGAATGTTATACACATGCAATGCCGGCAGTACTTCTTCGGACAGGATCGTTTTTAGCTGCTTCTGTGAACCTTTTCTGCACATGTCGATTAGATGCTCATACAATGATCAGCCGGCATTTAATGTCGACCGTGTTAGGTGTGTTCCCTTAGGATCAAACTTCAATTTCCTTCCCTTCTTGAGCAACTCAGTGGTAATGGAGATGCGATCTCATCTTCTTGCTTGTGGAATCAAAGCGGATTCGGCACAACTTTAAAGTCCTTCCACAACTAGCTCATAGTCTTCACTCGGATCTTTTTTAGTCTTCCTGTCACGTTTGGATTGGACTTCGTTCAGAATGTTCTCGTCATATACAGCCTGACTTTTTCCTCATATAAGTTAAGAAACCAGTAAGATAGAACATCATATCTTACACCCTTACATCGTATCACACAGTATGCAAGTTAAGACATTGTGATCTCGACTTCAGCTTCAGCATAACTGGATTCGACGCCTATTTCTGCTATCCAGATCCTTATCGTTGAAAGGTGATTCCTACTAGCATCGAATGAATAAAAAAAGACTGAGAGAAAGGCAAACCGAAGGCCTCAAGTGGTATGGTGGATAGCTTATGAGTACTCTGTAACGATAATCGACTGCTCGAAGCGTAACTGAGGTCTCGAGTTGTGCTTATATCTCATCATCCTTGTGGTTGTATCTTGGTTTGATTCTTATTGTTAATGAAGGAGTTTGAGCACGGAGAAAGCAGGGCGACCAGTGTCCCACGTGTTGGGAATCGTGAGTGTGACTAAGAGGATTATGAAGCAACAGGATATGCGTGAGATCATCTGACTTGCGCCCTCCAATGTCTTTTGGAAATATGATTTCTCTCTTATCCTCAAATGGAGTTGGGAACTACAGCTTAGATGGAGTTTGTTAACTCTAACTATGATAATTCAAGCTGTTGAAGAGAAACATGTGAACGGATAGAACCTTGAAAACGCACTGCTGAAGAAATGTAGCTACACTAAGATCGTGGTACATTATTTATTTATTTATAGAAAAATTCGAGTGGAAACTGAGAGAAAACATGGAACTGCAGTATTCATTTGAGGCAGGAGAGTAGGTTTTGGAGTTAGACCAAAAAGGGGATACGGAACAGATAACAAATGTGGATCGGAAGCAATTCAGCCGCCTAATTGAATCGGTTACAGGATAGATGAACTCGATAAGGCTTCAAATATCTGGATTTTGCTAACATAGGAAACTAGATGAGAAAAATATACTTGAAGAGAACCAAGCATGATCATCAACAATACGTAATGATCGTAAAGCTGTAGAGCGATCATCAATATGAAGAGTAAATAGCGTTAATGGTAGGTGAGTAATGGACGGTGAGTATGAATAAAATGAGCTCGTAATCCGATTATTCAAAATATTCAATCGATATTTCAAATTTAGAAAACCTTTTAAAAGTCAAACAAAGTTTAATTTAAGTTTAAGTTTAATGTATTCAAAAACGAGATATGGGCAAATGAAAAATGATAAGTAAAAGCTACAGTATCATAGAATTTATAGGACAAAAAAGAAAACGGCAGAAGGGATATCCAACAAGGAAATGGAATATGAATATGATGAGCCTACCGTAGGGAATTTGCTCGTCGACGGCACATTTTGGACGATTTCGGCAGCTGCTTGTTTGGCCTGAAAATTTCCTACGCATTAGCACACACATTGAGCATTAAGACATGTGAGCAAATTAGTGACTCGCGACGTCAGCTTTTCTCGACAACCGCGAATTCTGAAGAGATGGATGAGCAGCCTTTTTCTGAATTCTCGAAGGTATATAAGTTAAAAGGAGAGGCAAATAGAGAGCAAAACGACTACAGGAATAGCGCAAAGCTGGAGAGTGCGAATCGGCGCGAAATCCCTCTGTCAGATATGCTATGCTGAACTTGAGCAAGAAATTTGAGCCCATTTTTATCAGCGTTTTTGCTGTGCACTAGCATGACATTAAGTATACTTAAGATCTCAGCCTTTCTTTTAGAGGTTCTATTTCAAAATAATACTGGTGAGACGTGGAAACATGAGTAAGTCTGTATTCACGGTCGATAAAGGACACACACTGCCTTTGCCCGATTATCGTGGAATTCAATAACTCGCAAGAGAGAGAAGGGTGAAAACAAGGCAGCAAATACAAATCAAAAAGCTTCCAACATAGACTCCCCTCAGTTTGGTGATTCACATAAAAGGAAATTTAAGTTCCTTAGTCAGCACAGCTGGACAAAAACCAGTTGAGAGTGGTCGAGAAAAACGTGCGCATAGCGATTCGGTTTGGAGCACGCAGATATGATTAGGCGAGGGTGGCGGTGTCATAAAAAGAACGCGGCGAACCTTTCCGAGAGCTCCGGTGGCCAGTCGTCCGAGGCCGGAGAGACCGAAACGGCCTGCTCGGCCCGAGTCCAGCATACGACCTCCTCCAGAAGACTTCGCCTCGCTATCGATCCCGACCGCTCCAGCACCGCCCTTCCCACCAGCAACCGCGAACGCGATCGATGCCCTTGACGCTGCTAAACATGACATATGCGAACATGAAAATCATATTCTCCTGAAATAAGCGACTGTCATTAGAATTTCCTGTGATGGAGGTCAGTGAGATTTGCACCTCAGATTAGTCCAATGTTTATGTTCATGTCTCGAAATGAGTTTCGCTTCGGCGATGGAAGACAGCATAATTGGATTTCTAGCCCAGTCTCGAAGAACAAGATCAAAACAATGCAGGCAATAGAAACAAATAGACTGAAGAAATTTGCGACGAGTAAAAAAAGCGAAGTGCTCGAAAACAAATTTTGCCGCCTGACCTCTGCCGTCTTGGTCACAACTTCCAGATTTATCTAAAATCTGAAGCCTGTCGACGAGGAATTCGCCTGACGTTACCAATTTTTTAAATTTTTGAAACGAGAATCCAAACTCTTATGCTCCATCCAGACGACTTTTGCAGACTGTGCCATTAAGTGTGTGGTCGAGCATTAAATCGGAATCTCACTGCTAAACTAACTCAGTCTTACTGCTCTGGGTCGTCCCTGTTTGTCGTCTACCCCAAATAAATAAAGGAGGTAGCAAACATCCACTTACTGGCACCAATTCGCCCCTTTTATATTCCGTTAGTTAGGATCTTCTCCAGAATATTCTACTTACGACTCAAATACGGCCAAAGGCTGTACGTGAGCGTCGAGCGGGTGGAGTCCATATTCCATGAAAGGTTAGCAAACTGAGAAACTGAGACGGACCTCTCCACTTCCAACTGGAAACCCAGTTATGAGTGAGCCTATGTCAGAAATCGTCGCAATTCTGGAAGAAGACGAGACGGAACTGATTCCGATTGGCAAGGGTCGACTACTGCCTTCGATATCAAAATGTGAACCACTTCACTCGGATAACTTTGGCTCCAGGAAAGAATGATTTACTCAACCACGAAAAATTTCAGTCAAATTGAAATTGCACTGGGCTCTGTACAATGAAGTGGAACCATTTGAATATCCGTTAAAAAAACCTTTCACATTTTTCCTTCTGAGTAAAGCACAAATTAAATAATTCCCAAGATCGTTTTCCTACCCATCTCGGCATTGGTCAAATAATTCACCGGATTTTTGATGTGCAAACAAGAGGCTGTTACTTAATTTTTTTATTGACTGACGCTTCGGCGGATTTGGTCTTCTTCAGAGCCTGGAAGAAAAAGTGGAAAAGTCAACCGCTGTTATCTTGACCATTCCCAGCTCGAAAGAAGGCGAAATCCGCCGAAACGTCAACTTATTCGTCAACAAAGAATTAAATAAACAGCCTCGTGTTTGCTCAACAAGAATACAGACAATTTAAACAGTTACTTATAAGACGGCAGCTATTCATCACCCTTGAAGAAGGAAAACCTCGAGTCTAGGAAAAGCATTAGTAATGCTTCTCTAGGGAGAAATGTGGACAGCTCAAGCGAAAAGAGACGACAAGTCGATTCCATCGATTTTCTCCTATTTTCTATTTCCTTTTATACCACTTTCCATTAAAGGTTTCTATCATAGTATACTACATAGCACACGAACGCATGTATTTTGTGGTTTAAGTTTATTTCTATAAAAGCACAACGGATAAAGGTTGAAGCCGGAGTGTATAACAACACGTAAAGTTACAAGATACCGCGTTTCCAAGACAGAGGGTAGTTTCTGAAATATTCCATTCATCTGTATAAGCACTAACACATGCCCAGAATCAGTTCAACTTCAGTGTTAACACTAAACCAATCATCGCTGGTCGGCTCGCGATCCAATTATGTCATCGCCTACGACGCAGATAAATAATCTATGAGGTGCAGCGAGATTGACATGCATATAGTCGTGGTTCGAAGACGACGAAAACGCCTGCTGACGATTCTCTTCGACAAAAACCTCGTAAAGTGTCTGTTTGAGAAATCTGGCCAGTCATTCAATATGAACATCGCAAGAACTTCAACAAAATACCACACGAGGAGAAGCGATACTGCAACGTTTGAATCTCTCCAAGTGACCCCAGGAAATGCTCGATGTTTGATGCAGTACAGCTCCGTACTGACGAGGAGCGCGAAGCTAACTCTACATTAGTAGGCTATAATATAGAGTTGGTATTCATATTTAAAAAAGACCTGCTACGACACTTTCCTTCGGAGTTGTGTCAGCGGAATACAAAGCGATATCCTGAAATCAGATAATTGAATAATTTCAAGTACACAAATACAAATTCCAGACTAGTGCAATGATCTGTAAAGGTAACGTAAATTTGATATTCGGAGCATTTGCTCAATAAAATAAAAGCTTAAAGCTATCGGCGTTGATCAATCCCTGAAGGATGCAATGTATCATGCATTCGAGTTCACTGAGCATCGTAAGTGGTGACTAGATGGGTATCTGACCCATACAGCGAAATGTGGTGGCTCACCGATGTATCAATTCAGTGCTACGTCCTCGTGGAGAAGTCCGACATTAAGCTCACCCCGGTCAGATGGAAAGCTTAACGGATCCGAGGCATAGAGTCGAACCAGCGACCAATCCAGTGTCTGTAGCAGGGCATCTCTAACCTCTGGGCTACATGCTCCCCTCGCTTTTTTCACTGCTTGATAAAATCTCAAATAGAGAAGGAAGAAAATCAAGTATATATTGACGTCAACGGTGGACGTCACTTGATAAATAGAGAAGGCATGGATTATGGCAAAATCGGAAACAAATCGTTATACAATGTATCTCAAGGAAAGGAAAACAGCTGGCATGAGAGATAATTGCATAAATATTAGCATGTAAATGAGTCTTGTAGTGCAGTGGTTAGTAAGGAGTTTATTGCAGTAATCATATCGTTGTTGGTTTGATCCAATCCCGCACTAACGAAGCCTCACATCTCTCATAGGTAGGCAAGATGGTACAAGAGCGATCTGCTAGGATAAAAACACCAACTTGATACATCGACAGTCTCTCACAAGTCATTGTGTAAATCAAACATGCATTCAATAAGCTCCACGATGTTTAACTCTTTCGCGAAAAGTATTTCAGAATTTTAGAATATCACAGATTTGTGGAAGAGACTTTGCTCTATCGCACTAACTTTTTCTATTGTGTTTAAACAGTGTTCTTTAAGGTATAACTCATATTTAGCTCATAATTCATATATATTCGCAACATACCCTGCCATTAAAAAGAAAAAAAGAAAAAGGCAGTAAATAAAAGGGTTAAGATTCTGATTATAACTAGGCCTCAACTTAACTGGGTTCAATGCCGATTTGGGCCCCCCAGATCAATCCCGTTGACGGGTGATTGCTGATGGCAAAAAGATCGATAGAACTAGCTGAGAGACAGGCAAAACGAAGGACCCGGATGGTGTGGTGGTGAAGTGCGCTGCTCCCCGGTAAGGACAACAGCCCGTGCTCGTTCCCCATCGCATACACCCGCGGTCCGGAGTTTTGCAAATTTCTCAGCATTATAGACCAGTTATATTTCGCAACACACCCTGCCATTAAAAAGAAAAAGGCAGTAAGTAAAAGGGTTAAGATAGTGTTCTTTCAAATCCAAATATTTAGAACAATGATATCGATGGACTGGAAAATGAAATTTAGGAGTTTCAGGATCTCCAACACAAGAACATCAACTGCAAAGATGAACAATGGAAGGAGCACCATCTCCTTCTAAAGAAATATATGCCGCGGGCTCCCGAAAATCCGCACTTCATCACGGAGAACTAGAGAACACTTGCCTTGTGGGTAAAGATTTATAGAACTTCACACTTCTTATTGCATTCAGCAAACGTCATTACGAGCCCGAGATATTTTGTTTTAAAGTCGAAAACGGCAATTATTTTCCCACTTTATGACTCATATAGAGATCATTTCGTCGCGTAAGTGTCAAAGGATTAGAACCCTCGATGCATCTTCAACTCTTTCACGATTACCCCTAATTTTGCAAGAACTGCGCACAGGCCCACGCTACATTTCCGGTCGTTCCACTTTTTTGACAAGTTTTCGATATCAAGAAGACTTCATGGTTTGGGGACATGACGCAGTTATTATTTCTAATGATTTCTACACCGACTTTCTATTAGCCTCTGCATTGGTCAAATAGTTCTCGATATTCTCACCGTGGAAACACGAGGTATTACCTTATTCCTTATTCCGGTAAAGCTGACGTTCCGATAGTCTCGCCTTTTTCAGAGCCTGGAAGGGCATATTGATATGCAATTTACTTCGCCAGGCGCTTCAATAACACAAGCAGACGGATGAAAATCTTAATGGCAATCAACAGCTTCTCGAAAAATCCACCGTTTTTTTTTAACTGCCTTCCACTGAGGAAGAGCAGCTGATCAGAGTCTTATATGGTTGATGACTGCACGACTTTACACCAAAAGTCGATGTGAAGGTACGGCGCGAGATCACGTGTGATCTCTGGGCATTCCTCTCTACCATCCTTTCCAGGGTTTCTGGAATTTATCTGAAAGCCTCAAGAAGTTTGCGCGTTGGTGTTTTGGCATCCGGTGCGAGGATAGTGCTGTTGTGTCAGTTTCGGCTCCTTTATATTGAAGGTCTACTGGAATAACGAATAAAGTAACACCTCGTGTTTGCTCAACAAGAATATGGAGAATGCTTCTATTCAATATGTGTTAACATGGTCCATCATGAAAACACATTGCTGTCAGCAATTGAAAGTGTTCTTCAGGTTACTTTGGGTCGATACCTTCCTATTTCTATCTTTTTTCCTTTATTCTCAACTTTCTGCACTTGAAAATTTTTTAAGGTTGCACATTCTATGCAACAAACATGCTTTATTGTAGTACTTCCAATTGAAAAAAGAGTCAATTGTTAATCAAATTATTGGTTAATGAAGCGCTAGAGGGAAAGTTTTTTTGTATACTTCTAAGTGCAGTATAGAGCTTTCCTCATCCAACGCCCAATACAATGCTTACATTCGATAGGCTATCGATTAGTTGTAAAAAATTCAGTTTTGTGCGACTAAATAAATCAGCGAGACCTACGCATCGAAATCAATATGTACGGTCCGCAGATAAGGCTAATGCACATTTTGAATTGGACGCGCTTAATCGCGAAGGGCATAAGGGAGTCATCAACGCTGAACGCTTTATCTTTTCTTTTTCATTAACGTCACCTCGTTTTTATGGTTAAGTGCTACATTAGGTGCAACTTCATTGATATTAAAGTTTTAAATGCTAACAAAAATAAACCCAACCGGTTGAAACACATCACCTTTTCAAAAACGTCACGAGTACTTCCAAATCTCTCTAGTTCCGGAGTGTTGAATATTGGCCCATTTTTATATGCTTGCTCATCAAATACTTCATGCCTCTCTTAAACAAAATGAAGTGGTTAAAACGAAAAGAGCATAGTGCTACTAAGTTGAAGCGATTTCACCTGGTGGACACTCCGCAAGATCTTCCTTCTCGTCAGCGATCAACCCTTTCACAAAGTGTGGCCGTTCTCTGTGCAATTCACTGACATTCAGAGCGTTTGTCGTTTCAGGTATGGATTCCATTTGATCTAGACTAGATTTTCCGTTTCCACAGCTGTATCCAATTGGATCGTGATCGTTTCTAGGACACAATTCGGCAGAGTTAACACTATGCTCCACTGGTTTTACGGGTTGAGTAGTAATTTCACATTTACTTCGTGGTTCGGCCACATCGTTCATCTGGTTGGCCCTACTAATATACTCAAATTCCTTTTCAGCACATTGGATATCCCTCTCGTAATCGCCTAGGTGTCCTTGGTGAGTTCCATTCTCAAAGTCACCAAACATCTCCCTCTGTGGTGTAGAATCGCTAATCTTCTCTAGATTGTTTTTAAAGATTTCAGTGGATTCATTAGAGAATAGCATAGAAGTTGAGACATTTTCCTCTAAGTGAGATGGTTCTTCACGCACTCTCCCGATACTTATATCTTTCGTAGAGCTCTTGTAAGCTGGATATTCATCATCACTCTTTATTGCCAAGCGACTAGTACAGTCCACATGGTATACATTCTGTTGAGTGAACTGATTGGATTTCATTACACCGTGGAATGGGACAGAAGGATCGCTTTGCAATTCAGATCGTATCCCAAACTGATTATTGCTGCTAGAATTACGAAGTTCTTCTTGGATGATATCTTGAATGGTAGTTGGCTGAATAATATTAGGATTTGGTGAATCGAAGAGGGTCTCAGAGAATCTTTCAAGGTTTTGTGACATTGCATATGGAAGTGCATGAGCTTGGTAAACACCTTCCTTTTGCATGGCCGTCACTGTGATCCCGTTTATATGGCCGAGTTCCTGCTGTGTAGGTCCTATGGAATCCAAGGACACATCACCACTAATGCTTTCTAACTGCTTTATTTCATGGAGGTCCGTCATTTCAGCAATTTTAAGAGATTGAGCAAGGTCTTTGGAGGTAAACTGGAAAGGTACTTCCTCAAGAGCAAAGACTCTAGTATGCTTTTCCGGGACTACATGTTGAAGCGCATGCGTTCCATAATCACCTTCCTCTTGCATAGCCATCATTGTGACACTTTCCATATGATTGATCTCCACCTGTATAGGTCCAGTGGAATCCACTGGACCATCAACGATAGTGTTTTCTAAATTCTTAATTTTATAAAGATCGCTTAATTCAGTAAATTTGGAACGTTGATCAAGACCCTTTGTAGTGAACTGAACAGGTGCTTTGTCGAGACCAAATACTTTACCACGTTCTTCAGAGACTTCAGGTCGAAGTGCTCGTTTTCCACAATCACTTTCCTCCTGGGTAGCTATCATTGTAACTCTTTTTACATGATCAAGTTCTTCCTGAGTAAGTCCAGTGGCATCCACTGGAGCATCAGCGATAGTGTTTTCTAACCTCTTAATTTTATCGTGGTCATCCACCTCACCAAATTTGGAACGTTGACCAAGACCCTTTGTAGTGATTTTAACAGGTACAACCTCAAGAGAAAAGACTCTATCATGCCTTTCAGAGGCTGCAGGTTGAAGGGCATGGGTTCCGTAATCACTTTCCTCTTGCATAGCCATCATTGTAACTCTTTTTATATGATCAATTTCTTCCTGTGTAAGTCCAGTGGCATCCACTGGAGCATCAGCAATAGTGTTTTCTAACTTCTTAATTCTATCGTGGTCATCCACCTCACTAAATTCGAAGGCTTGACCAAGACCCTTTGTAGTGATTTTAACAGGTACATCCTCAAGAGAAAAGACTCTATCATGCCTTTCAGAGGCTGCAGGTTGAAGGGCATGGGTTCCGTAATCACTTTCCTCTTGCATAGCCATCATTGTAACTCTTTTTATATGATCAATTTCTTCCTGTGTAAGTCCAGTGGCATCCACTGGAGCATCANCAATAGTGTTTTCTAACTTCTTAATTCTATCGTGGTCATCCACCTCACTAAATTCGAAGGCTTGACCAAGACCCTTTGTAGTGATTTTAACAGGTACATCCTCAAGCGAAAAGACTCTATCATGCCTTTCAGAGGCTGCAGGTTGAAGAGCATGGGTTCCATAATAACTTTCCTCTTGCATAGCCATCATTGTGACTCTTTTTATATGATCAAGCTCTTCCTGTGTTAGTTCAACAGAGCAATATGAATGCTCTAAGCTGTGAGAGAATTCATTCTCAAGCTCTCTATGCATATTGTTTACCCCCGATGGGGTTTCAAGGTTCATAGTTGAAGCTCTCTGAAAGATTTCTTGCTGATTACTCTGGCCCTCATGGTTAAAAGGAAACTCTTTTTCCATAGATTCAGTGGAATAGATCGAAATCGTTTGAACACGTTGCTTACTGTTTGGGAGTTTCGACGGTAAATCCCAGCCAGCGTCCTCAGTGGGATAATTAAATTCCTCCTGGGCTACTTTGTCAGCGTGTTCTAACTCTTCAGCAGTTAATCCGCCTTGTGAATATTCACGAGCACCCTGGTGGATGCCTGGTGAGAATGTTTCTGGGGGGCTCATACAGGAATTTGGTGATAATTCGGGAGAGCTGCTGTCAATCTTCCTGGGTGAAATATCATTAACAGCTGATCCCATGAGAAGGGATTCTACGCGGCCCACCTTCTTCTCCGCTAATGTTGCAAACCTTTTTATGTGTTCGATTTCTCCATTGGTCAATTCAGCACCACAAAGCGGCTGAATGGCCAATGTTTTCCCTTCTTCGGAATCATTGGTTTTATACTCTTCAAGAGAAATAGTGTGTTCGTGAATCACTTCGTTATCGCCTTTTTCGATTTTGTTTTCCTCAGATGGCGATTTTGGAACCAAACTGAGCTTCTGGACGTCACGAACATGTGTTGGCTGCTTAATGAATAACTCCGTCATGATTCCCATCTTGTGTTCATCCCGGAGCGCTGACATAGTGTCAGATATTTCTTGACCACTTGGTATGATTGTATCTATTGCTACGTTCACATCTTCTAAAACATTTGGATCAGTTTTGATCTCTCGATCAATCTCGTTCCCAACTATGGATCCATGCTGTTCCACTTCTTTCGATGCGTCATTTACCTGAACATGGATATTAGAGGTGTCTTCTGCGTTCAAAACGGGTAACTGGATCGGCTCAGGTGAGTGCAAGGATTCCGTGCGAGACGTCAGTTGACGTGGAAGTGGCTTTCCAATCACGTATGGTATTCGTTGCTCGGCTTTCATAAGTACCCTCTGAATATGTTGACGCTCCGTCGGCGAAATGTTAGTCATGTCAGGTAGCATTTGCAATGCTGAAGAACTCCTAAAATACGGAACCACACATAGTTATTGTGATGACTAACAATGTAAGACACAAATATTGAAAGAACTTTAAACTCAGTTTTAACAGAAAAACGCATGATCTTCTGGAATTTGTTACTACGGAAGCTCGTCACAATATCTCATTCACTCTGTTAACACTTCAGCCTGTTTTATAGTTCATTAAACGCTGTAAAAGCTTTTAGTTTCGGTAGTTTTAGGTAGTCCCGAACAGCTTCATTTCCTTTTCTATACATTTTTTTCTATTAACGAATGACTATTCAAGGTCTCTTAAAAATACGTCCCATTAACCATCAATCTGAAACACTAACAAAAATGTGGTTTTCGAGAACGTTGTACCTCCTGGAAGGATCTGGTGACGTGTTTCGGTTAGACCTACTCAGCACTTCCATCACATGCTCAAGTTCGGACTGAGAGAGGCCTTCTAAGGCGTGTTCCGGAAGTTTAATAGGACTTTCCGTAGACGCCCGAGAATCGGCACCAGATGACCTGAAGAATATCTGAATACCACAATAGGTACACATAATTTTTGAAGATTAACTAAACAGCACCTCCTTAGTAGGTTCAGAATATCTCCACTTCTATCGTCAGAATGTCTTCTCGACTTGGCTTCGATTGAAGAAGTAGAAGGAAACGATATAAATGGATTCGATAACTTGGGACGATCAGAAATATTCGACTTCTTCGCGAAAAATGAGAACAAACCAAATAAGGGCACATCTCTCGGGGCTGGTTCGACTGTGAAACCGAACCTAAAAGAATTAGGAGTACGTTTAGCAATCAAACTGCAACGCATCGTTCATTTATTTCTTCGTCTGTTTTCAATTTCTTCCATTTGTTCATGAAGCAAAATGTTTATAATAATTCCTATGGTCGACTTTCTCACAATGAAGCCACACATTTTTGGCATATCTGGTTGAAAAGCAAATGTAACCATACTTAGTAGCAGTACGCAAACCATAGGTGACAATTCATTCTCATGGATGACGCTTGTCGGTGCAAACAATAAGGCCAGGAATTATCATGACCCACTTCCAGTCGGTTTCATGAAAGGCTGACCCAGTCGACAATCCACAAGTTCATTTCGTTCAGTATTTAAAAGCTTGGCAACTTGCAACGACACTGTCCCCGGACATTTGTTGTGCATATTCGCATTTAGCTAAACTGTTTTTGTAAATGGTGATTTTTTGGTTTTAATGTGTCGAACACTTCAAAGCATAGGATAGAATTGTTTTTAGAATCGTTCGAGACCTAAACGAGTCATGTATTTGCTACAAAATCCCACTTTTCACTTGCAATTTGCTTCTCCGAATATCGCTAGCGTAAATTACTCGACCTCTGTTTTCTTGAGAATTCGTTAATTAACAAACTGAGCGTAAACATAGAAAATCCCATTTACAGATATCTTTTTTCTATCACATATAGTGCAGATCTCTGCATTTCTCTCTCCGGATTCTTTTCGTCGCACAAGTCATACGTGACAGCGTTTGGATATGAGTGTAGATTTGGATGCTGCTTGGAGAGTTCGGTCTTCTCTATGAACATCGTTGAGCGCTGGTCCTCTCTGATATATTGGGAAAAGCACGCTATGATGTTCCAAGATTTTCACCCAGCCACATGCCTCTATAGATCGAAATGTTTTACAGACAAATCTCGTAGCAATTTCCCAACCCCAGATGGATACTTGATTTTCCTCAGCGAAGTCGGACTACAAGCTCTTGTGCGTATGGAATGGCCATCTCTAGCATAACACTACCTACGCCCTAATGCTGACAAACATAATATCGTTGGGAAAACTTTCAATCACAAAATTCATCTTATTGCCACTGTGGACATTTTTTCGTCGAGCAAGCGATGGATATTAGTTAATCGAATTTAAGGATAATTATGTAATCAAAAGCTTACATGAAAAAAATCTGACCACAAGTAATGGTAAGTTTCTACAGATCCGCAAAACCTGGGAACGAATATGAAAGGGAAAGTCAAGATTTCAAGGAAAATCGGCTCGACCAACATTAAATGACATTCATAAAGAAGGCCAAAATCCTCAAGCATTTGTCGAAACCACATACAAAATTAGCTTTGAGACCGTAACCTTTATGGGTACTGGATGCGGCAAACAGAAACGACTGCAAGAAGTGTTGGGATCCGAAAAATGTGATATGTGATATCGCGTAATTAAAAGAAATGAAATGATTTTATTGGTATGAAGCGACAACTAAGGGCTTATCATGAGAAAACGAAAACGTACTCGCTCTGCTGGTCATCGTCTAGACTTGACAACGACATCGAAAAATTGCTCAACGAATTAGCTTTGAAATAACGAGCACGTGGATTCAACTGATCTCGAAAATGAATTCTGAGTGCACGTCCGGCTTCTTCAGCAATATCTTCCGATATCCGATGAGCTGCGAAGTTAAGACGACACAAGAAATCCACATTGCATAGCAGATCTTTACTATCCGTGAAGCTATGTTGCTCGCAAAGCTCGTAGGCGTTGAGTCTAGCATGGTGTTCGAAACACGCCGCCGCGAAGCAGTTCGAACTCATTGAAGATCGAACAGGTTCAGCAGATAGTGCAACATCCTTTGCAACATCGCTTTGAGATCTTCGAATGACTTTTTCGTCATTTCCGGCACATGCATCGTGGTCAGCCAGTGCAGCAGTTTCTGGCCAGAGAGTGGAGAAGGCCTCAATATTTTCACTCATGGAGTCTTCAAAGAGATCGCCTGGTTCAGAAATGTTGTCCGTTTGCGAGGACTGAGATTCACGTAAAGAATGATCTGTATAAATAATTTGTACTTTGGGACGGCGCTGCACGCTAACTCCGTTTTTAGCAGTTAAAACTGGTTTGTAAGCACCAATATTGCTCAACTTTACGGTATCATGTCTTGCAGACAAGAATGAGTGTTCTACAGGAACCACGTGAACAGTGCTAGATGTATAACTGACAGAGGTACTCCTGCTCAAAATGGAAGGTTTATCGGAGCTACGCATAGCTATGCCTATTGACGATCTACGCATAAGACGCGGATTTCTGTGTTCATCACAGGTAAATTTCTTTTCTTCAGTAGTCCCCTTTTGAGACATTTCATGCACTTCTTTGCCATTGAGAAAATTCGAATCTACTAATTTAGAAGAGCAGCTTCTTCCTAAGTGAGATTCGAGCGAGCTGTCAATATCCTTAAACTTTGAAAATATTTTTTGTTCGGGATCTTTACACAACAAATAATCATGACGTTTCTCAGTATCAGTCGAGGAACCTCTACAAGGCTGCGGAGCTATGCTGTCACAGAAAATACCTCCTTCATTTTGAGAAACAAAATCAGGTCGTATCACTTGACCAACTACAGATGATGGTTCGGATTTCACCTTGATTTCAAATAGATCTGGCAGAGAATTGAGGCCCGTTGACACTTGGAACAACGACGAGGTTGGCCCATCGTTCTTAGCGGTTGACAGGATTGCTTGAGTTCTTTCTACAGCAGCAGTTCGGAGAGCATCCATGGACTTATGTTCCAAAGATTCCTCAGCTAGGCGCCGAATTAAAGCAAAGTGATCTAGCTCTTCCAGAGTTAATACATAACGCTCGGCAACTTCATCAGGTGGCGATGCTTCCAGCTGGTCAATACTTTGTGAAGGTAATGGAGGTCTGCATGGTGGTTCTCGTTTGTACACAATAGTTTCGACGACGAATGGTTCACCAGCCCGTGTTGACGAAGGGAGATTCCGATCTTCCTCTAGTGGAGAGGAAATTTCGTGTTGATATTCTAGCAATGGAGAAGACCTTTCATACAGAACCACCTCCTCAGATGGTGACTCTTGTTCTGTTGAAGTCCCTTGATCGGCTCCCGAAGTCGGTTCAGATTCTTCCTTGGATTGGTCTCCCTCCGGCACTGCATTAACGCTTCGTAAAACATGGATTGAAGATGACATTGGTACGTCTTCCTCTGCGATCATCAATCCTTCTCGCACGTCCTCAATCACAGCAGCTGGAAGAGCATCGATGGGCTTCGCTTCCAAGGTTTCTTCCGCCAGACGTTGAATCCAAGCAATGTGATCTACTTCTTCCTGAGTTAATACATAACCGTCTGCAACTTCATCGGGTTTCCCAAGAGGGAATGCTTCCATTTGGTAATTACTTTGCGAAGGTAAT
>UYYA01004366.1:0-16559 GCA_900624975.1 Angiostrongylus costaricensis
AAACCGAGATGATCATCGATATAAATGCAATCAACGCGATAATCAAGGGTAGGTGACTGTACTCAGGGATCTCAGCCCGTCCACACTTACCAGTTCGTGATCATCGAACTTGTAGAAAGAAGCGAATCATTCCACTGTGTGGCTTCTATGACACGATCCTCACGTGATATAAAAATCAAGCACTGTGAGCACAAAACGCTTTTAAACAGACGGTGTCGGCTTTTTGATGTACAGCCTTTCATCTCATTTTCTACGTGCCTCATGGAGCATCTCTTCTAGATATTTTAAAGTTGCTGAACGTCTAAGAACGTTCCTCTGATAAGTCTCTGATGAATCTCTCATTTAAATGTCAATTGTAACCTTGTGATTGAAGTTCGTTTATCAAAATAGTGCTGCTTCATTCAACGTCAGAAAGAAGCCGTGGGTATAAAATTGTGCTATGAATATTTTTTTAGCCTTCTATTGAAAAATCATCGCCGTTGTGCTTTTGTGCCCTATGCGTACCTAGAGGGGTGTTTAAACGGGTTTTAGCTTTTCCATCTAGATGTTCTTTTATGCGGACACAAAGTGGTGTACCCGTTTCCCCGATATATTCCTCGCCGCATGCATTACATGAGATCAAGTATATTATACCTGAAATAGCCATGAAATATGTGCGCACCAAGAACATCCAGAGTTACTGTGCTAGGAGGTATAACGCTTCCCGAAAATGTGCGTTCCTTGTTAGAATTGGGTCCGAGTTTTGCACCTAGTTAACCCATTTCTAAATCAATCCTGCACAGAATCACGTGTAGTCTACATGAACATTCGGTGATCACGACCTTAGTTAAAGAACGAGAACTACTTGGCTTCGTAAGTTTTTCAGAGGCAGTCCACATCAAGTCGTGTTCTATCATTTTAACTGTGTACCTCGCTGCACAGATTATATTGGTATGTAAGATTGGTGAGCAATAGCGGTTTACCTATGGGTCACGCAGCATCTGGATAACCTCAAACTTATTAATATTCCCGAACTGAAGATGGCCTAGGTCAACTTTTAAGCGTGGTTCATTTCACTTTTGTTGAAATAGCATGAGTTTGCCAATTCGATCTGATTACAGTGATGCAGGAGTTCTCTCAACGATTACTAGGTGGTCGAGGTCACTGTGCTTGTAATGAATCAAGGTTAAAGTGCTCTCCACATTTACCGACTGTCGTTAGAAGAATGTTCAATGTGAGTGAGGAGCGCCGTGTTGGGTGACATTACTCTGCGTGAAAAACTGCAGTAGTAACAAGAACGAATGTATCGATGAACTCGCGCCAACAGATAAAACTGCATTTAATTTGATTCTCTTCTTTCCGGATTTTCAGGTTCCTTAATGACATGTTGCGTTGTTGTCAGAGGAAGGATTCCAACGTGATAGAAGGTGCTATTCTTTATGCGATTTCTCTTATGAAGCGACGTATTAGTCCACTTTCTTCCGAAGGTTATAACTTCACATGAAAGCTAACTCTGTTGATCCGCCTTTAAAAATCTCGGATAGACGGAGATATATCATTCGAAGAAAATAAGCAAAAATAAAAAAGCCTTATTCTGGATAGCTCCTAGAGCTAACCTAACTAAATGCCTCTTTAGACACTTCGCCTTTCCATTAGTGCAATCATTACATTCAAGTTCATTTTCTCATCATGATTTTCAAACAGAATGCGAATACTTTTTAGACCTTGAAGTGAGTGCTTTTGCCAAGAACTGTAGAAAACGACTACACTATTAACGGAGAATCTTATTCTTCTTGGATCTCGGATGGCCCGTCACCATCCTCACTGGTAGTGCAGGCCCCAGCATAATTTCCATTCGTTTCCCTTTAGCGCAATTCTTTTTCAAGGCGCTGATGTGCTTCAGACATGGTGACGTCCGCGGAGCCATTCCGCAATCCCGAAATCGTTTCCGTCTGCGAATGAAGATGGTTGACGGTAACCACGACCACTTCCATCCATCGTCTGAGTGACCGTACAGAAGGACGCTTGTATTTTCTTGGAGTCCACTCTAGCGTTCTTTTTATCCATCTGTCATCTGTTCTGCTTATTATGGAACTGGCCCATCTGTGCTTCGCTATCGATGTACATTCTTTTGGATTTAAGATAGGTTTCGAAGATGTGAGCTATGCACTCTTGCCAGACTTTGCAAGTGCCGATTTGGCTTAAGAATAGACCTTTAAAGCGGTGTATAGAATTCATGACCTGGAGGGTAAAATAAAAAAGTAGAAACTATTCGGGGAAGTAGTTGCTATAACGTGCTGCGAAGAAAAGTCCTGCAAGACGATTTCCATTCTCATTTCAATCCTCTATTCATGTGCAATCAACTATAGCAAACAGAGACAGTAATAAAGAGAAAACGGTCTGGGAGCATATGGCATGAAAGGAGTGACAAAGAAGGTGACTACGCCAGCAAAGTGCTACTACTCTAGTATTTTTGAAATTGATCGGGTTCACAGACACAAAAAATCACCAACCAAGTGCACAAATGGAGAAATGACGGTCCAATTGAACCACCAGAAGATGTTCACCGGTCCGTAACCTCCTACCATTGCTCGAATATTTCTGAAAGAGCTTCGAGCAGAAATCAGGCATACGAAAAAATGTGCATGAGATGGAAAATGTGAGAAAATAAACTTAAAAGTAGATTAAAAATGTGGGGTGATTAGAAGGATCTGTTGGACCTCTCGCATTACTCTCGGCTTCATTCTTTCTGGGTTGGTCTCTCTATCCATATTGCCTCTTGTAGCTTAAAATGTGACAGCAACAACGTCTACTAACAACTTATTTCACTCTGGTGGACTTTAGCATGTGAAACCTTAAAGTAAGCCTAACCGATAACAGAAAAATCTTATGGGTCATTTATTAGTAAGATATGTATAAAATCTGAGACCCCAAGTCTTCTCACGCAGGCTAGGCTTATTGAAATATCCCTTCCCATTCATTTCCGATCATACGGAAAAACATGATTGTGGGCCAACAAATACCACTTTCGTACGGAATGGCTATTGGAAACTCAGTAATTCTCACGACGGATATAACATTTCAGCCCTCCATTGAGTTTTTCTAGCTACTGATCTACACAAAAATATAACACTGTCCTTTATAAAGAGATTTTCATTTCTGGAGATTCAAGTAGTTCCTAACGCTGAAATCGTAATTTCGTCACCGAGCTTATTTCTTGGAGACGGATACGAAAAAACTCTTAAATGAAGGATAGAATTAATAACTCGTTTCTGGTAGAATATAGCGCGCACTCCACATATCTCCCTCATTTGAGGGACTGTGGCGCGTCCCCAGGTGCGGATAGGGGGTTAATCGCGGACCAAAAGCGACCTTTGCTTCCCTGAGACGCAGGTGGATCCAGGGAATGGACTCCCTGTTTCTGTTACGCTGATTTGGCACATACTCTCCGTATTTGCTAGACGTATTCATGCATGCGTGTGTGGGTGCGTTCTTGCTTATGCGGACTGTATTTTACGAGTCAAATCGGCCAAGAACCTGCAATAAATTGAAAGAAAAGCATATGGGAGGCGGTTAGGAGTCGCCTCCAACAAATAAGCTCCATTTCCACTTTGGAGGAGCCTGGTAGGCTACCCGTGAGTATACCCAGCCCCCACATTCAGAGCCCAGCAAGCTATACGTGGGTATCAAAAATGCTAAGCACAGTAAAAAAAACGGGCCTCATTCTCCTGACCCAGAAAGAGCCCCCAATTTCGCAGAGTTGGGTAGGACGAGTACGGAGAGGCTGCTAAAATCTCAGGACCAATGGAAGCTGCCTGGATTTCAAAGAACTACGGTGACGATCTGCACCTACAATGTACGTACACTTGCATCCGAGTCCTCGATAGACTTGTTCATTCAAGCAAGAAGGATAAGGTACGACGTCATCGGCCTGGCCGAGACGAGGAGACGCCAAACTTTCAACGCCGTCTATGACACCGGAAAAGAACTCTTCCTCGGAACATGCGACAGTAGAGGAGTCGGCGGCGTCGGCGTTCTCGTCAGCACGAGTTTATCCATGAACATCGATTCATTTGAACAACTTACAACTCGAATTGGACGTTTACGATTAAAAAGACGTGGATCAATTCCGGCTTTGACAATCTTCGTCGTTTACGCGCCGACATCAAACTATGACGAAGAAGAAGTCGAAGCGTACTATATGGACTTGAAGAAGTTCTACAGAGAAGACCACACATTCTTCAAGGTCATCATTGGAGATTTCAATGCCAAGATTGGACCAAGAAGAACGTCTGAAGAACGTCACATTGGGACCCACGAATTAGAATGGAACGAGCAGGGTGATCGACAATCTAAGTTTATCATTGCGACCAAGACAATCCATGGTAATTCGCAATTCCAGAAGCCCCACTCTCAGCGCTGGACGTGGGAGTCTCTCAATGGAGAGTACCATAACGAAATAGACAACATCATAGTAAATAGGCTTTGTCTAACCGATGTCGCTGTTGTTCCGAAATTCTACACGGGATCAGACCATCGTCTCCTTTGTGCAACATTCTATTTCTCGCAGAAAGGAGAAAAGCCGCTAAATTCTAAAAACCGAAGTCCCAGAACCACCGCAAACTGAGACTTATTCATTTCGTTAGTCGGCTGTTGGGAGGATGCCGTTGTCGATAACATCGACGAAGAGAACGATCGGCTCATTCAACATCTTCACATTAGCGCTATGAAAGCTGAGAGTACGAAAGTCACCAAGAGATGTCTGTCTCCTGAAACACTAGAACTCACACGCCAGCGTGGAATCGCACGAGTTGCAGGCAACCGCGAACTAACGTCCGAAATCGCAAAGCAATGCAGACAGGCGATAAAACAAGATCTTAAAGAGAGAAGAGCAGCAGTGATGGTCGAAGCTGCAGAGACTGGGAAAAGCATTCTCAAAGCCCACCGAAGCTTCGCCAATTACAAGACCAAAACGATTGCTCTCCGGCGCCCAGACGGAACAGTTACAGCGTCCAAAAAGGCAATAGAGAAAATCATTCATGAATATTACTCGGATCTCTTCGATAGCCACGTCCACCTTCCGTCATATGAAATAAAGGAGGATGGATATGTTGCACCACTGGTTCTCCCTTCCGAAATCCGACATGCCACTTCGTCGGTGAAAAATCGAACAGCACCAGGTCCGGTCAAAATAAGACCAGAACACCTGAAGAACCTTCCGCCAGTCCTCGTAAACACACTGGCTCGGCTCTTCACACGTTATCTGTCTGAATGCCAGGTCCCTACTCAGTGGAAGACCAGCAAGACCGTGTTATTGTTCAAGAAGGGTGACCTGCACGATATAGGCAACTATCGTCCAATCTGCTCACTGTCTGTCGTCTACAAACTTTTCACTCGAGTCATCCTAAACAGGATTGACGGAACACTAGACGAAGGACAGCCGTGTGAGCAAGCAGGGTTTCGAAGAGGATTTAGTACGATGGACCACATCCGCACGGTAACGCGGCTCATTGAAGTATCGTGAGAGTACGAAAGACCGCTCTGTCTCACTTTCATCGATTTACAGAAGGCCTTTGGTTCAGTTGAGATGGAAGCAGTCTGGGAAGCCCTTGATAGTCGAGGAGTCCCTACTCAGTTCATAAAGATTATTCGTACGGTGAGCTGTACAAAAATTTCACAACCAAGATATAACCATTCTACAACGATATTAACATTGACGTCAAGAGAGGAGTTAGACAAGGCGACACCATCTCGCCAAAATTATTTACCGCCACCCTTCAGAACGTCATGCTAACATTGGAATGGGATAGTATGGGAGTGAAAATTGACGGTCGGCAGTTACACCATCTTAGCTTTGCTGTTGACATCGTCCTTATAACACCAAACATTAGCCAAGCGAAACGTATGCTTGACAACTTTGATAAAGCCTGTGGAAAGATTGGTGTTCGACTAAATCTCACAAAAACGATGTTCATGAAGAACGGATTGGTTTCGCATGCTCCATTCACGCTCAACGGAACGAATATCTCTCTGAATGCTCCAGCTATTTCTATCTAGGTAGGGAAATCAATGTGATTAACGACCTAGTTCCAGAGCTGAGCAGAAGGAAACGAGCGGCTTGGGGAGCTTTCAAGAGTATCGAGGATGTAGTGAAAAGAACAAAGAACACCCGGCTCCGTGCCCACCCTTTCGACTCAACAGTACTTCTTGCCCTAACGTATGCGTCAGAAACCTGGTCGCTGCGTAAGCAGAATGAGAGGTCACTCAGCGTTATCGAACGCGCAGTCGAAAGAGCGATGCTAGGAGTTTCCCGTTCCACACAAGTAAGGGATGGGATCCGAGGCTCCGATCTGTGTTAACGTTCAAAAATCAAAGATGCTGTTCTGTACGCCAAACAGTCGAAGATAAGGTGGGCCGGGCACGTAGTGCCTATGAATGACAACCGATGGACAGGAGCCGTTAGTAACTGGATTCCTCGGGATGTCAAATGTATTGCAGGAAGACCACCGATCCGATGGTTAGAGTTCTTCACAAAGAGCCTTGAAGAAAAATATGATGCTCAGAAAGTTTCTAGAGCTAGCAGAACCCACTGGGCTACTCCTGTACGCGACAGGGAGAAATGGAAGATTTACTAGCGCTCGCTCGAGTCACTCGACGATCAACGAGACTACAGGTGATCCAGGTGATAGCGCGCACTTACACTGTAAATCGTCGGAAACCGTAGATATAGGCGACGGTAACGAGTTGTAGGAAACCGATGGCAAGTGTGTTCTGCAATGTTGCCTTCAGGATAAGCTGCGATCGTGCGAAACCACCTGGAAGTCTTGAATTAAGATTCGCTCAAGCTGAGTTAATTCACAGAGCTTGGGATTACCTATTGATCGTTTCATATAATTACAGAAAATACCAGTTATTCAAGTTAGAAATGTGAATAGTTTGACGTCAACCTTTCGGAATTGAGAACAATTCCCCGTTAGCAATTAGGATTTTTCCTCAGTTTTATAAACCTATGGGAAAAACAATGTACATCTAGGAAGTGCACACAGCCAACGTTTGTTGCGCGGCTTCACTGCCTCCTCATTGGCCGATTGTTCTTCCATTTTGACGACTATTATTTCAAGTTTTTTGTAAGCTCTTTGTGTAAGCCTTTGTGTTTCATCCCTATAATAGTGTTCAAAACGAAAAGCATTTCATTTGGAACCCTGAAGCAAGCGTTTGAACCAAAATCGCGAGCTGTCGCCAATTTTCCTCCATGAATATTAATGAAGGCATGAAGGAAACAAGGCCTTTTGGCAAGACGTATGTTTTTCATATCGCTTAAGAAAGTGAAGCCCATTGAACAGCTGACGAAACCCGAACTACTGGAGACCAATAAAATTATCGGTGTTAACTCCAGTTAACCAGTGATCAATAAGGTTATTACTAGTGCCAAATGTGATTTCGACGGCATGTATTATACAATTATGGCGTCTGAAAAACTTCCCACCGAGGCCTACGGGAATAAAATGGAAGGGGTGAGCGGTTCTTGTTCATTATGATGAAAAAGACCTGTATTGGTACCTCATACGTATTTCGAAAAACAATCCTTCAACGTTACGGGAGTCTGTTGCTAGAAGATACCGCAATAAAATACAACACATTTTAGCTAATTCGGGCTTTGCTTAACTAATGTTGAAGAGCGCGAGGATTCTCCTTTCTTCTGCAGAATGGAAAGAATGCTGGTAAATTTCAGACGCGAAGTCCAAAACCATCATAAACTGGAGATTTGCTCAGATTATTCTCGGAATGTCTTTGTAGACAACATCCATGAGAAATATGACCGACTTATTCAAAATTTGTATTTAAGTGCTATGAAGGCCGACGATTCGAAAGTAACCAAGGGAGGCTGTCTCCACGAACATTCAAGCCAAAGCGCCGACATGGAATCGCATAAGCCGCAGGCAATCGCCAACTCGTGTTCGAACACGCGAAACTCTGAAGAAAAGTCGTGTAAGAAAAGGCATTGAATAGAGAAGAACAGTAACAATGGCTGAAACTGCAGACGGTGAGAAGAGCATTCGCAGCGGCATTCGTAACTCTGCCAACAACAAGATTAAGATGGTCGCTGTCCTGCGCCCCTACAGAACAACTACTACTCCCATCATGATTGTGTCGTTGCAACAAGTGGCAGTCATCGACACCTACCACACAGTTTTCCCAATGGCTGCCGTTCACAATTCTTTACTATTGATATTCTCAGTAAGACTACGAGAACAATGGGTGAATAGAAATCATACGAGTATGCAATGTTCTTCAGATGGCTTTTTTCAATCGGTTACATACATCTAGCACGTGCGTCAAGCTGTCGAACATCAGACTTATACTGAGATGTCTGGTCTCTTACGATGATTATTGAACAACAATTGAACCCCACCTGATGTAAAGCGAACACGACAACAACCGACCAGACGGTTTGACTTTTTTGAAAAAGTGTTAGAAGAAAAACGTTATACTTTTCAGATCTATTGGCCGAATAGATCTTGCGGTCCAAACGTGGCGCGCGATGGATGAAAGGAGTAGAGAAGTTTGCTGGCAAAGTTCTTCATCAAGGCAACAAATAAAAATTACAACACGGGGGTGAAATTGTTAAATGCAGTCACTTTATTTATATACCCCATAGAGATCTTTAAATAATTTCGTTCCATTATTTGAATTTGGTCGTTTTATAATATTACAATGTTTTTTCTCTTTCCTAACCCAGTCATCCTCCCAACGGTTCACCGTCTCATTGTGGCTGGGAGGTGTTCCTCGGTGTCGGCCTGCGACGTACAGCGTGGAGATTCATCCCCTGGAAGGGTCTCCAAAACTGGGAAGGAGTCCGGCGTTTCCATTACGAAGCCGAACTAACAGTAAACCAATACCAGGAACCACCACCGTCCTAGTATCAAATTAGCCGCATGGTGGCAAATCTTCCTCTAATCCAGAAGCGCGGCGACTGCCTGTGGTGGTGACGACTTAGGGCAGACTTTATCCTGGCTAACCTCGGGACTGCAAAGAATCACAGTGGCTAAACCAGCAAAACTCTGAAAACGTGGAGATTATGCCGAGGAACACACAACCAGTGAGGACGTGCCACCCAAGTGTTTAACTAAGTAAGTAACCGAGTTATTTCTATGGTAGGTCGTCATAAATCTTTTATTTGCCGACAAATCCTCTTATTACCTAGCTGCACAATTTGGTAGGAAATAAAAAGCTGTCTATAAATGTGACTGGCACCAATTTGCATGTTTCATAGAGATGCGGCTGCTTCTTTGAAGTTGCTCACTCGCGAGCCCCGCTACCAAACTCTTGAGCTTTGCCCAACACTTTTTCAAAGTGGTATCATGGTCACCAACCAGACATAATGAAGGGTAAGTTGACGATAAATCCAAAGATAACAATCAGAGAACTGGCGATATTAAGTTGCCGTCGGTTTAAGTGCTCCTGGAACGCCTCGTTGTACTTTTCGCGGAGCATTGACACCACTACCCAGAGGTCTGTTGCCTAAAAGTTCTTCGGTCATTACTATCCAGTTGTTTAATACAATATAGAATACCCATAAGACGCAATAGCAGTTCAGCAGTTTATGAAATCATCGCTAGAAAATTATGGAGGCGTCTGTAAAAGACTACTCATATCCCTTTCTTTCCACTTAAAGGATATAGCAAACTGATGTAGCTGCAAGAGCCAATAGCCTTCTGGCAAATACCCATAGTTAGAGATGCTTTGTCTTGACAACGAAGGAATTTCCTATCTCATACAATTAGTGTGTTTCCTTACAAACGACTGACGAGAGCACTAACTACAGTTTTCGAGGTCCGTTGCACACCTCGGCAATCTCACAATCAATCTTACACATACCTTTTCAACCCTAATTTGGCACGTAGTTAATTACATTTTGGAACCCATGTGTATTCTGTAAAGAGTTGGATGTATTCTGGAACCATTCTGCATTATCACAGTGGTTAGAGATGCACTGCAATACACGTATGGTCAATCATGGTTTCGATCCAACTCTCTGGGCTCACCAACCCGCTATCTCGTCGGGTTCAGCAAAATGGTACTTGCTAGCGTTGTCTGGGAAGATAGTAGCGCTAACTTTATGTATCGATAGCCCACCACAAGTTACTTTATAGGCCAGATATGCATTCAATCACGCCTAACGATGCTTACTGAAGTCGAACGTATGATGCATCCCTCAGGGATTGATGGACACCGAGTACTTTACCCTTTATCTTTTATTTTTGTTTTGCATTACTACATTCCCATATACAGTTCTCATTTTCCTTGTCGTCAACTATATACATTATTTCATTGTTAGTATGTCAATAAAGTATTCAATGATGTTTGATTTCGATTGTCAAGAAGTCATTGAAGCCTATGTTTCTAACCAGAGCGTGCTGGACTCCACTGGAGACAACGGTTTTTAGCTTTCATACGGCATGGTACAACGCCTAATTTCCAGCCGATGTGGGCGCAGCTTTCCAAAAATGGATGCTAGTTTTTTGACAACTCGAGAACTAAGAGCACGATAGGATTGTCGATAAGACTTTGGCATGTATGCCACTATTTGCTACATATTTTCAAATTATTAACCCAACACGAGGTTGTTTCAGTATATCCTACCTATTATAGTATCGATCACTGCAGGACACAGTACCGTTGAAAAGAGCAGATCACATCAGATGGCATTACATCAGCAGCTATCTGTATAAAAGGATCCTTCCAAGTAAGGATGCTTTCTTCGAGCAGTGTTCTATTTGTGAACGTTTCACCCCGTTCGACAAGAAGCATCCACATCACGACCACCAACCAGCTGTGCATTTATTATCGACTGGGACCATCCCGCCACTGAAGAAAGCGAGGCGTCGGAACTTTAGCCGAATAAAACCTTTGTAACAACTCCATGTTGGCTTAATTATTTAAGGAGATATCACGTTCCTTTGCCGGGGTTAAATGAGGATCGGCTTTAAAAAATATTAACCATATGTTAGCATGGTCATTCCAACTAGTCCATTGTTGTCGGCATTTGGAAACGTTTTGCAAGTTATGCTATCTCTATTTCGGTATTCTTTATACCCGTACATTCTACGCAATAACTATGATTCCTAGTAGCGGTAAGAATTGAAATAACAGTTGGTTTTACGCCCAATTAACTTTCGAGAATGTAGCTTAGGAAAAGTTTATCGTACATTTCTAAACATGGAACAGCGCTTTCACATCCGAGGCTCTCCACAACACCCCGTTGGAGAATTTAGTGTCGGATAATTTTAAAAAGTGTGAAAAAGTTTATGTTCACCAAAATGAATAATCAGAAAGAAAATTGCTACAATATAGCTCACATCGGCCACTTGAGGCGCTGCATATGATTGTACAGAATGCGCACCGTCCGTCACATGTTAAGCACCGAAAAGATGACAGAATTCACATTTTACTTATATAATGAGTTGCTGCGACCTAGCAATGCATCAAGCCAGTGTTTTCACCCTTCCGCACAAGTCTGGTTAACAATGCGTTGACCATGGATGGATGTGGAGAGGGCTGTTTGGCGGGGAACTGGGATCGACACAAGGATGACGTGTGTATTCGGAGCTGCAATAAATATGCCCCAGATCTCTCTAGAAATCTGAGGAACCAGCTATTAAATCGAATGCAAAAGGTATGAAATATTATGAACAGTAAGAGTCGTAAACCGAGATGATCATCGATATAAATGCAATCAACGCGATAATCAAGGGTAGGTGACTGTACTCAGGGATCTCAGCCCGTCCACACTTACCAGTTCGTGATCATCGAACTTGTAGAAAGAAGCGAATCATTCCACTGTGTGGCTTCTATGACACGATCCTCACGTGATATAAAAATCAAGCACTGTGAGCACAAAACGCTTTTAAACAGACGGTGTCGGCTTTTTGATGTACAGCCTTTCATCTCATTTTCTACGTGCCTCATGGAGCATCTCTTCTAGATATTTTAAAGTTGCTGAACGTCTAAGAACGTTCCTCTGATAAGTCTCTGATGAATCTCTCATTTAAATGTCAATTGTAACCTTGTGATTGAAGTTCGTTTATCAAAATAGTGCTGCTTCATTCAACGTCAGAAAGAAGCCGTGGGTATAAAATTGTGCTATGAATATTTTTTTAGCCTTCTATTGAAAACTTACGAGTTTTTGTAACGGTACAACGGCAATTCCTAAAAAGTACAAGGCATTCAGAATCCAGCCACCAGTTGCTCCCACGAGTGCCTGGAATCAAATCGAAATCACTGCAAAGAATGCCAGTGTTCGAAATTACCACCATACCTCTCCAACAATAGCCATCACCAGGTAACGACGTTCAGTCACATAACCGAAGCGCTCGTCGTGAGTATCATATGGGTAGACTCGTGCTAGGACAAGATTTTTTTGTTTGTTTGTCGTTTTGTTTTTTTTTGAGAAGGAGAACGAACTGGTAATAAGTTTCAGGCATTGGTTGCAGTAGGTAAGAAGGGATGTGAGTTACCATACCGGCATAGCCATCTATGATTGCTGTGGTGGATAACAGGGTAACGGCATGAAAGAGTAGCGTGACAACTGCTATGGTTATCACATCACGAAGAATCGGAAGATGGAATGGTCGGGATGACGCCAGTTTGATCATTCCACCGGTTGACACGCTGCAGTGAGAACGAACAGTGAGATTTTAACATAAGCCTTCAACATTACGATTTACCACAATGATGCTGAGATATCTGCAAAACTATGGACCGCAGGTGCCTGCGGGGGGAACAAACACGCTATTACCTTTTCCGGAGGCTGACGCGTTCACCACTACACCATGCGGGTCCTTCGTTCCGCCTGTCTCTCAGTCAGTTCTATCGATCACTGCCATCAGCAGTCACCCGTCTACGGAACTGATAAGAGACAGAGAGACATGCGAAACGAAGGACCCGCATGATGTGGTGGTGAGCGCATTACTCCCCGGAAAGGACAATAACGCATTCGTTCCCCACCGCAGACTCCTGCGGTCCGGAGTTTTGCAAATATCTTAGCATCATCGTGGTTGTTTCACAAGTAATACCCTACCGTAAAAACTAGTAAAAGGCAGTAAATAAAAAGTCAGCATTACGATTTACTTTATGTGAAACATGGCAAAGTAATTTACAGGAAAATATCGACTTCATATAGAACTACGCTTGAAGATAGCTCCCACTTGAGAATGAAAACTGCATGTCCAGCAGCAACTATCCAATCTTTCACCTCTAAAAGTTTGTTGAAACGATGCTGATAGAAATGATACAATGATCCAGCAATGTCACCCACCACAATAGCTAAAATAACGATATTCATTGAATATTTTCTAACTTAGAAAGTATAAATTTGACAGGAAACTAATGAAACGAAGCAAAGCTATCGTTTTTTGCGTCCTCTGACTCGATCTGCTTTACATTCTAAGGATCCTAACAAGCTAAGGTAGCGGGATAAAAAGATAAATAAAGGATAAAGCTCACGGCGTTGATCAATTTATGAGGGAAGTCTCACGCAGTTTACTTCGTCAAGCATCGTTTGAGGAGACTGGATGCATATCTGGTCTATGCAATAACGTGCGGTGACCTAGTGGGTCAGTGTTGCTACTCTCCTAGGCAAGACTGGTGACCCCGGAAGAATGGAGGGCTTGGTGAGCTCGCGGTCAGGTGGGGTATCAGCGACTGCGTATGTATTGCACGGCGCCTCTAATCACTACACCACGCGAGCCTCTAGAAGAAACTGGACAAACAGATTAATTTGAGTTGAGTGGAAGCCATCGAAGAGAGAAATTTACATTTGTTTTTTTCATTGTTCTGCTGTAGGCAGATCGCAGTTTACTTTCAATCTTAGCGCTTTCAACATTGACTAAACAACATAATATATTAAATCGCGCATTTAAGTGGCAACATTGTACATAATATGGACAATGATCGATCTGTAGAAGTTCGTTTGGACGCTAAGAAGTATTTATGAGGTAAGAATAGCTACTGTGTACGGCAAAAAGTAGCACCTAATACTGTGAAGGATTTGCATCTTCCTTCACCTACTTGGTTTCATGCTCTGGACGAAAAAACAGAACTCACCTGTGGTTACAGTCATGATCAAACTGATCACTGCAATAGGAATGACAATGAAGGATGTGTTACCCAAAAGGTAAACGCCTCCATTTTGAGCAACGTTCGCTATCAACCACACCATAAGTAGCACAACAACTAATAATGGATGTGGAATAAAATTCTCAGAACTCATTGGCTGGTCCTGAATTATGTAAAAAGTATTTTAAACTGGTAACTACTTCTCACCACTTTCTTGTACTTTCATGACAACACCATATTTCTACAAGAAATTTGACGTGATAGTTCTGGTGAGTCTACCAACGGTTTACGCCTCATCATGGCTGAGAAATGTTCCTGGGCATCCGGCCGCGATGTACAGCGGAGGGATTATGCTGGGGGTCGTACAATCAGTGAAAACCGGCCATTCGAGTATCCAAGTATTCAGGTTCTGGTGAGGGTTCTAGCTTGAACGTCGTGCAAACAGCGACCGATTTGATCCATATACACGGCATTCGTATAAAACTCGAAACGAATACAAGAAAGGAAAGAATCCCTCTACAAAAGAGTCATTTCAATGGGTTCTTTACCACTCTAAGCAAAGTGGAACTAAAGGAGTTTGGCAACCAGATACAGTAACGCCTTCACGAGGCTCACAAGACAGAAAGGCCAGATGTGGCGTGGATACTTAGTAAATGATTTCAGAATTAAAAATTCCGCGGAAAGAAGGTGAGTAATGAATGCGTTGAAAGCATCCAGAAATTCTATTACGCAAAAGGACTGTGCTGCACATCATCAGAAAACTCATCTACATTGGAAATTCAGTAGTCGGCGATGTGTATATCAGCTCGTTCACAAATCAAAACGTACACACTCCCGCTTGTCATAGCTCTATGCTTAACTTGGATACTTTAATTACCACTCTTCACTAGTGTGCATTTTCAAGCACATTCTCCACTCGTTTCTTTTCCTTCTGATTGTCGTCCATCCTGGTGGCCTACTTTGATCATAACGGTACACACCATTCTGTTAACAGGACAAGTTTATTGTACTCCATAAGGCTTATGTCCATTTCCTTGCTCACTATGCAGATATGTTACAGAAAGTCGTTGCCGATGGGAAGATTCTTGCGATGTTTCTGCTCTAAAGGTAGGTTCGATCATGTGAACTGGGTTCACAGCGTACTATTCTGCGAAAATTGGGCATAGTTTTTGTCATCATAATCGAAATGGATGTCGTAACGAACGTCTTACTGAGGTTCAACAGACCACGTCCTACTTACAATTCCGCAAGTCAATTACTGTTCATTTGGTTTTTCAAAGGGAATGATAATATCCGAGTGCCTACAGCGTTTAAACTTCCGCAAGGACAAAATCTGTCCTTGAATGGATCTTCATTTCAATAGGTTGCTATTCATTTGATGGAATCTCGAAATATTTCGTGCAGTTACAAAAGGTAGTTGAGGAAGTGTCGAACTAGTCATACCTAATTTAACGAGTGGAGTACCACGCATTTTGCATTATTTTAATTGAATAATTCTGGGAGAACAGAAGACGAAACCTCTTTGAGAAGCGAATGGAGGTAGCTGACTAGCGGAGTGTCCTTTGTGTAGCTCGACCGGCCTATCACGAGTGATTTGATGAAATCAGCACAAAATGTGTCGTTCGGAGAGGCAAAAGTACACCGATCAGCCAATCTGATGTTGAAAAAGAAGTACCCGTTGGACAAATGGCTAATGATTACAATGAGAACGTCGCGACTTACCGTACATCGTAGCATCCAAACATATCCATACAATCGGCCCAAGGGAGTTTCATAATGACACCTGGAAGAAAGACTTGACAAAAACCATCACCCGTTCACTAAAGCATATTTGAACGAAGGCAGGACTCAGAAAAACGATGGAATTCCTCTTGATTAAGTGGATATTGAAGTGTTACAGAAATAGCTATGCAATGAATCTTTCAGGTGCAGATTTCAAGCATTTACAGTACAGTGGTTGAAGGTGGCCTGTAATATAAACACGGATAGGATCGCTGGTCCGACTGAGCACAGTAAACAGCTTCTTCTATGCCTTCAAAATCCGCGAATCAGTGAAAATTTGTTTGGAAAGGTAGAAACACCTACTTAATACATCAGCATGCCAAAGCATGGGCCTGTGTGGCGCAGTGGTCGGAGGCGCCCTTCGAAACACACATGCGATCGATGCCTGCGCCCGTGCCTCACCTATTCTTCCATCCTACGGCATCAGCATATTGGTACCAGACTTGTCTGGGACGATAGCAGCACTGGCTCGATACATCGGTAGGCCACCACGAGTCATTGTAATGGCCAGATATACATCCAGTTATCTCTAATGATACTTAATGAAGTCGGTTTCATGGCGCATCCCTCATGGATTGATCAACGCCAAGAGCTTAACCCTTTTTTATCCTTTATGTACATCATATATATATATATATATATATATATATATATATATATATATATATATATATATATAT
>UYYA01004366.1:17163-65611 GCA_900624975.1 Angiostrongylus costaricensis
ATATATATATATATATATATATATGACCTCCATCTCATCTCTTTGTGTATTCTATCCTACCCAGTCTTTCCCTTCTTGTGTCCATGTCTTCCTTTAGATACATTCTTATCTCTTTCCCTTTTCCTTCCCCTATTGTTTTCACAATCGAAAAAATCATTAAACTGTAAACTCGCATGGATGTTAAAGAGCATTCTTTTAGCCATATAGGAACACCTGTCAAAGAGATGCCAAACAATGCAAGAGCATGTGTTATCCACACTGAACTGGTGACTATTCGCAAAATAATATTGAATCCCAAAGCTGCAGGAATTCCTGAAAGCCTTAAATTATAAGAAAAGAAACAAAAGGCAGCGTAATTTCAAAGATGGTTTGACGTTGCGCTTAACCATCCTTATTAACCCACATTCATATCGTATCAACTTGATGAGGTTTAGGCGTCGAAAGCGATCTTCATCAGAGGCAGGTTAATAAGGATGGTTAAGCGCAACGACCAAGAAAAGCCCTGGCTTGGCCATCTCAGAATCCTAGAGGGAAAAATTTGTCTAACGAGTAAAGGTCTAGTGAAAAAGAAATAATTCCGAAGCCTACACGTTTCCTGAAGATGCCCTGCAAAAACAATACAAATGTCATGCGAAGCCTCGTGTCAGATATTTCTTGCCATCATTTTTACTGGCACTAGTTCGTATTATAGTTATGGTCGTTATCGCCACTAGTTTTCTGACCTGCCATTGCTGGAGATATCATCTCAAATGCGAGCCATGGTGAAGCGGATGTGAATTGACCCATCGCAATTTCCATGTAGAGCATCGGAACAGCGGCGAGAAGATAGCATGTGGCAAATTGAATCAGAAATGCCGTGCCTGAATCTCATGATACCTAATTAGCATTCTGAACAAAATTCTACTATTAGTAACTGTTCGGCAAGTTTAACCCATGGCCATTCGTTCAGCTCGTCTCTTCAACACGTACGAAGTAAGCCGTTTTAACTGCCACGTTTTTAAGGCGGGTTCGCCACACTTTAGTTATTTCAATCTGTCGATGTATCATTTACCCTCCGACGCAGGTATCAGATATTCGGAGGGTATCAAAGAGGGCAATGTATTATCTGAATAGTTCCTATGACAGCTCTTCATCGATAGCGTTCATCAACTACCGTCCGTCCTAAGCGTGCAGAATAGCAAAGTCGTAGGCAAGAAAATATGCCGCAACCCAAAATGCAGGATTACGAAAAGCAACTCTCTGTTTGATATTCTATGAAAAACTAAAAAGTTAAGCTTTCGAAATACGAAAAGTGAATACCTGAGCGAGCTAGTAGATGTGGTAGATAATAAGTGTTAAAACCACCAACTGTAAATATTACAGCTGCGCCTAAGAATTTCCACCTAGATAGTCTTGTACCAGTTCTGAGAGTGTCAGCGCCGCTTGCTTCAGCCGAAGAGCTTATCAATGACGACTGTAAAGAACCAAATTAACGTTGCCGAGGAATTTAGTAATAACAGTTTTGAAGACATGTAGACCCTCAAAGCGGAAAGCTAGATGCGTCGTTTTCTTTTCCAGTAATCCCGAAGTTGTTATACAGCATATATTTACTTTCATACAAAAACGCACAACACAACAGTAGCTGATGTTTCGGCAGCATCGTCTTCTTCAGAGTCTGGAAGGGTATACTGATATGCAATTTACCAGGCCAAACGCTTCAGTAACACATACAAAAAGACAGGAAACTCTATGGCAATTACGTGATCAACAGATCAACAGCTTCTCGAAAAACTCACCGCTTCCAAGGTGGCTTCCACTGAGGAAGATTAGAACAGCTAATTATAGTCGTATATGGCTGATGACTGCTCCATCCTACATCACAAATTGATGGAAAGATACGGGTCCTGGTCGCGTGTGACCTCTGGGCATTCCTCCCTGCTATTCATGAAGAGGGTGCTAAAGGTGGAGTAGCGCGAATTGGCTCGGCAAATAGCCATATCCGACGGCTACGGAATAGAAGCCACCCACCAAAACGAGACACTTGGCCGAAAGTCCCGTTTACGTTGCTCTTTATTATCTATGAAATAAGTGTAGCAATAAAGCGATGTTTAAGAAGGGCAGATCTTGAGGAATCGATAGCGATAACTGAAATTCCACCACAGATACCCCACGTCGTCAGTTAATTCGTAACCGCCTGTATGACCGTCTATGTGAAACAACAAATTGCGTAATTTGCCCCTACGGCAGGGAGAGTGATTGCATGAGTTCAGGTACGATATACCCGACCTCTTGTAATAATTGCGGAGATGAATATATTGGCGAAACGGGCAGACCTTTGTGTATCCGTATAAAAGGACACCTAGATGGCAAACGAAAACTAAGACGAAGCACCCCACTAGGCACGAAAGCATATGATACAAAAGCATAGCGGAGACGATTTTGAAGCAAAAGTCAATATCCTTGGACAAGAGACTAAGACACCAGCGCGAAAACTTCTTGAGGCTTTTTGGATAAATGCCAAAACCCTACAATGAATAGCAGGGATGAATGCACAGAGCTCATACGCGACCTGACCCCGTATGTTCGTATCAATTTTTAATGTGGGGTGGTGCAGTCATCAACCATATGCGACTATAATCAGCTGTTCTAATCTTCCTCATTGGAAGTCACGAAAAAAGCGGTGAGTTTTTCGAGAAGTTGTTGATCGTGTAATTGCCATATAGATTCTCGTTCTTCTGTGTGTGTTATCGAGGCACTTGGCCTAGAAATTACGTTTAAGTGTACCCTTCCAGGCTCTGAAGAAGGTGATACTGCCGAAACGTCAGCTACTGTTGTATTGTGTGCTTTTATACAGAAGTAAATGTATGCTGGATAACAACCTCGTGATTGCTGAACAAGAAAATGACGCATTTATAGTCCAATGCCAAGGTTAATGGAAAGTCGACAACGGGAACTGCAGAGATAGAGAATGGATTCTCGCAATACCACCGCTGCTTTTCTCTGACGCGTAAAAGATAAATATCATGGAAGGAAGTACATACTCGATAGGTAATCAGTATACAAAGATATTAATTTGTGCTATAAATTAGCGACAGCGTTAGTCATATATGACTTACGTGGGCTAAATCAGTTCGAAAAGTGTGAGTTGCACATGGATCAAAATGTGAACAGTGAAAAATTTAGGCGCAAGACTTACAGCGTAAAGAAGTCATCATCATTAACGTAGCTATCCGATATACTATCTACAGAAGAGCATCTTGCCGTCATGAACCGCTTGCATTCTAGCGTTTTGCCACAACTTTTCACGGAGCCACTTATTATAAGCACGAAATGTCGAGAGTTAATGAAACACCATCCTAAAAGCAGAAGAATGACGGTGTTAGACATACCGCTTGATCAGTGGAGGCCATCTTGTGAAATAACAGGAGAAAAATGAACTTGCTGCATCCTTCGTTGAATTGTAATCACTGAAAAACAACCTTGGATAACGAAGTTATATATGTACATCAAATAGTTATTGATGTCTCATCTTGTTTTAGGGGTGCGTGTGGCGGTGGTCGGAGGGGCCCTGCAACACGTACTTGGAATAGATCCCCGAGCTCACCAAGCCTTCCATCCCTCCCGGGTCGGCAAAGTGGTGGTAGAATTGTCTTGGAGGATAGCAGCACTGGCTCGATACATGGATAACCCACCACGAGTCATTGTAAAAGGCCAGATATGGATTCAATCACCTTCAAGGATACTTAATGAAGTCGAATGCATGGCGCATCCCTCAAGATTGATGAACGACGAGCGCTTCCTTCTTTTATCATTTATCATCCTGTTTTATGCTTTTTGCTATTCGTGTTTTATGCTTTTTGCTATTCGGGCTGATTATGTTCGATTGTGTATTTCCATATTTTATTTTTTAAAATATTTTCAGTAGATGTGTGTGTGTGTGTGTGTGTTCTCTGCATGTGCAGTCTGCTTCTGATCAAAGGCTCTCAACGTGGGCACATGTTCAGCACTATAGCCAGGTAGCTGTGTTTAGCCCTCTCAAGAGAACCATCGATCATCTAATAGGCACAGAACTTAGTGCCCATCTTCGTGGTTACTGATCTCATAGTGTTCTGCTTCAAAAATCTGATAAAACCTCCAGCACTGATCAAATTATGAGGGATCCGGTTGGTTTGTATTCGACTTCGCTGAGCATCTTTAGAGGTGACTGGATCTATGACTGGCCTGTAAAGTGATTTACGATGATGTACCGATGCATCACGCCGATGCTGCTATACTCTCAGACAAGTTTGGTACCAATTTGCCGTTCACGAAAGACGGGTGAGTAGAACTATGAGTTGACTTTAAGAGGATGGAAACGTTCTCTAGGGCGACCACCTACATGTTGAGCGGATGTGTTTGTGATTCTTGCAAACTATTTTCATTACGAACTGCAAATGGCCGTAGAATCATACTAGCACGCGTCACCATATTCCATGTGGACCTTGCTCATAGACTGTGAAGGTAGGAAACGAATGGAGGACATGTTAAGATTCGCAGATCTCGTGATGAAGTGTTGTCTAATTATCCAGTTACGTATTTCCTTTATTCTACGATGACACAACTGAACAGAAAGGTTGCCAAGACGTTTTAACAACTCTAGAACTACTGTAAAGGGCAGATAACACAATGGTAGTGATGCCGCTCATCACGAGCACGTTGCTAGTTTGTTTCCGCACCAGGCTCACCAAGCCTCTTCTCTCTCCGGGCTTGGAAAATTGGTAGCGGATTTGTCCGGGAAGAAAATCACTCTCTACAATCCAATTGGAAGCGCTCTAGGCCAGCTATTTCAGAACTCCAGTGAGAATGGACTCGACCAGCATTTTACGACATTCAAGATGAAATGAAAATCCTGAAGCAGCAGTTGAAGCCACGCGTAAAGTGTTGGATGACATTAGTAGAAGATGTATGCTAGGAAACGAATGGAATGTGAGTTCTGCTATCCGCACAGTAGATGTGAAAATGGGTCGTGTAAAAAAAAATCAGGAAAGCCACTACATGGACCACCCGTAGCTCGGATGCACGGACTCAAACATTTAGTTCGTTATGGAAGATTAGACAATATAAACTGCTGGTCGAGTGGGACGTCCATGGAGCAAATGCGATGAGGTGATTTCGTTGTCCTCAGTGTTCTTGTTAAATGAATGCAGAGCTCATTGGAAAGTTGAGGCGATAGCTTCGTCAAGTGGAATATTACTATGATGTACTTGACTTGTTAACACTTGCAAGACAAAATTTAACTGCAATCATTGGCGACTTCAAATACAATATTGCTCTCTGACAGAACATCCGAATAGAGCACATGATCGAGTGATTAGATATGAACTAGTAAGAAGCACAAAAGGTGACCTTAAAAAACATTCATATCCCATTGCCGGCTTTCATTTAACGTCGAGATTAATAACCAATACTTTGCTTCGATAGGTTTATACGAGGTCGTTGAAAATCTTTATTGCGGGCAGTAGTAGTTTCTTGTGATGTTGGTATTTATAGTCGGACCGAGTCAAATCAAGTGCACTGGAGTCCTGCGTGAGTGAAGTGGGAATAGAGGACATCCACGGTGAATATTCTCCATCTTTTTCTGTTAGTAGACATTTCTGACGATGAGTAAGTGTTGTTCTCAATGATCTTTTCTCCAATGTTCCCATGCGTTGCAAAATTGCTCGGCGAACTGGATCTTATCTTTCAAAGATTTCATGACACACATTTCAGAAAGTGTAATAAAATTTTCCAGCTCTGGATGCTCTTTTTGAGCAACCAGCCCTCTCGAGTATTAACTTCATTCACTCCATGAGCACGCTTTAAGAATTGCTGCTGATTTTTCAACACATTTCATCCAACATCCTGTGACGCTTCCTCTAGGTCGCAGTCCACTTTAACGGCGTGGCGTTGCTGTCCTCCCACGACTTTAGCACTCTACTGTAGATAATATCTTACCATTGTTAGTGATTCCCCGATCTTTGCGTTATCTTTCAGTATGATCATGGCACTAGAAATAACCAGTTAGTAACGTTAATTGGTTATTGCTTATTATAACGACAATGTCTTATCATTATAGCATAACGGTAAATCAGGAACATCCACGTGGCGTAATAACATACAATTTCCCACATATCACAATCACAGACGATTCTGCACTGTAATGGACTTCTCCCGACATAATAAAGATTTATAGGAAGCTTGATGTACGGTCATCAACAAGCTAAGCCGTTTGTTTTTGTTGAACATCGAGGCCAACTGACAAAGATTCAACAAGTGCGTTGAGAAAAACAAAATGTTTTCCTTCCGGTATCGCTTTTATCCTAGGAATCTTCGAGAGATTGCAAGCAGATCCAACAACGTCACATCTTCGCAATAAATGTGATTAAACATCACCTTAAATAAGTCTCGCATAGTTCCTAATATAGCGTTATTGGAACATGTTACCAGCAAGTAATTTCTTGAAGAATACGTGATAAGTACAAAGAGGTAGTGATATGTTCGACGAAGAGGTTGAATTCACAGTTATTCAGAACAAAGAAAAAACTATCAGAATTAAGATGACGAAGATGACGGGCCTTGATGATGATCGTCTCGGTCTGGCTCCACCTCCTACTTGCCAATACCAGTCACCTAGAATTCGTTTCTATAGTTTCCTATTCGTGAAGCACCACTTGAAAGGAAATGCACTGAGTTCAATGCACTACGTCTTTCTTGCCGCTCCCGCCACGCATGTATTGTACGCAATGCATCTCGAGTTAATAGGTTGTTCGGAAATCAACGCAGGATTTTCAGTGTTTATCATTCTTCTTTTAGCAGAAGCATTTTTCTTCTAAAGACGTACTACCAAACATCAGTGAAAAGCTCATTTCATACACACTCACCATGTATAATTTATTTGCAACATGAAACGTGTTTTGACAAATTTCATAGGTTAGAATTTGAGGCGTTGAAACAGAAAATCCGACAAACCTACTTCTACGGTTTCGAACTGGGACGGTCAAACCGTAAAGTGCTCGAAATATTATTGTGATATGGGGGAAGAAATGTTTAGGAATATACACTGCGACGTCCGCTTGGAAAATTTCATCGTGGCAAATTCGACGTTAAGGGTGAGGAAGGTCGGCGACGAGTTTCCGCTACTGACGGTGATGAATTGAAGGCTTTCCTGCAAGCAAATACATGCACAGCAGTTCGAGGACTTCAAGAAGAGCTCGACGTAACCGTCTAAACTATTTAGAAATACCTAAGAAAGACTTGAAAGTCGGGAAAATTGGGAAAGGAATTGGCAGTGGATGATGAAATGGCAGCACGTCGCGTGTGCTACGAAACTCTGCCTTATCCATCACACTCGCTTGACCTCTCGCCTACTCACTGCCATTTGAGAAAACACCTTAACAACTTCCTGTGGGAGGTGCTTCAACAACAAAGCCGTGGATGAAACTTCCTTCAGAAACTTCATAGCCTCCAGAAGTTCGCAGCTTTCGCAAATGTAGTAAGTAACTTTGTTTCTTATGAACAGAAATAAAGTCTATTTTCAGAGAAGATAAGCGACTTTGAAAAGTCCAGGTGTAAATCCTGTGTTGATTTCCAAAAAACCGAAATGAACGAGTACTATAGAAAGAAAATACCACTATCGTAGTCTGCACGAGCTCCCTGTCCGATTCCTGTGCCTCCTGAAAAACAGCAAGGTTTATTAAAACACCAATAATATTTCATACTTTTAAAAAGCTTCCATAAACAAAGGTGAGGCTACTAAGATGAGTATTGTAGGAAAATGATACCGCTTCCATAGTCTGGACGAGTTCCTTGCCCGATACCTGCACCACCTGAACAGTGTTAAAATTCGTGAAAAACTCAATAATATTTCATGCCACTAAAAGCTACTTAGAAACGAAGAAGATTATTTAACATATATATGTATATGCTACAGTTAATTAACTAATACAAGAGCTAACTAATTCATAATTAATTAGTCAATGTAATTGATATATTAACACGTAACACTGGGTGGTCAATTTTCTGCAGTGACCACGTAGAACGATGCCTGATCTTATGCTTGTAGCGAACTTGGAAAACTCGTCCGCCATTCGTTTTGAGCGCGTTATGCTTATGCTGGTTGTTTGATGAGACGACGGCTTTTCGCTAACTAGAGAGCTTAAGTGATGAAGAACGTGACAATCTTATGTGAAAGATTTGGTTTGTTACTACTTACTATACATTACTATGCTGTACCACCCCATAACGGTGCTGTTAGGATTTGCATGTTTCGTAGTCCACTTTGACTATATTTCCATAGCTTAGTTCTCAAATGGGAGCGTGTGGCGCAGTGGCGGAGGCGCCCTGCATTACACATGGGATCGATTCCTGCGCCCTTGGTTCACTAAGCCTTCCGTCCCTCAGGGGTCGCAAATTGGTACCAGACTTATCTGGGAGAATAGCAGCACTGGCTCGATGCATCGGTAGGGCATCAATGAGCTCAGCGAGGACGGGAAAACGATAGGACTACGTATAGATCGGAAGAAGATCCAGTTCATGAAAAAACGCATAACGTGATGGTGATCAGATCAAACTGGATAGTTCTCTGATTACAAAGGCTACCTTTTACCTGTACCGTGGGGCGTTCAATGAACATAAAAAACAACATAAAAAGGGAATTATGCAGAAGAAAGAGCGCAGCTTAAGCCGCATTTGAGCCTCTCAAAGAAGCCACGGAGCGACTAAAGGACTAAAATCCGCTCTCACTTTTCAAAATCTTCCCGGCGCCGTGTTATGTGGCAGAGACATGTGATGACATCTCAGCCACATCAAGAATACTATGCACTACTCACTAGAATGCTTGAACGATGTCTTCGGAAATATAATCGGCACACAATATTTAGTCGGAAAGCGAAGCTCCAATCTTCGAAAACTATTTCATCCTCGAGACCCAAGGAACACACATCAACAGGGAACTATGGATGGACCGGTCACATAATGAGAAGAACAGATGACAGATGGACGAAGAGGACTGCTGAGTGAACTCCACAAGACTGTAGGCACCTCCTAGGACGGATGCCTACACGTTGGGCCGACATGTTCGTAACTGAAGCAAACAGGTGTACTCGCAGCTGCAGTTGTTCTACAGGTCCTTGGTGTAAGACTCGTACCTATTACCTTTCTCGAATAAAATCGCTACGATAGGCGACGACTGCGAAACAAAGATTAAAAGACTTGTATAAGAAAGCCCTGTTATCAATCGAATGAATTATTGGGATGTAAGAGCATCGAAAAAAACTGATCATCCATCGACCCCTCATCGAAAGTGAGAACTATAAGTTGGAGATATTGCGGACACTGCGAAATGCCCTTACTTCACGTCAGAGTTTGGAGAAGGTTGAAGAAAGAGGCAGATTTCAGTTTTTGGTTTTTAGATGGTTGCTAACCATTTCAGCTGTGGCGGGTCTGACGATAACACTGGCTCGCTGCGACCCTCAATCCAGTGTGAACCGACAATTTTTATTTAGGGCTTCAGTTGCTTTTCGTCTGTATATCCCAAATTAGAGCCACAAGTGCGAAACGAAGACATTCATGTTCTATAGTAGAGCTGGTTGCAATTACAGAATTTGGTGCACACCAGTAGCGAGCCATCCAATACAGACTCGGCCAATAGTGATGATTATTATGTGCCATTTTTTGGACGCACAAACCCATGTCACCATCGTTAAATGACACCTTCTTTTGACCAAGAACTCAGTGCAGAGCATTACTTTTCTTAATGACACCTTTAGGAAAACTAGAAATTCAGCTCGACGGCCTAAAGCTGAATACATAACAATAGAGAGGACAATGGAACTCGAATTTTGAACTGGAGAAATAGCAGTGACTTCATTACGATGTGCACAGTTTATGACGAAACGCTTTTCCTTAATTAATCAAGAACATTTATTACAACAAGGAAATAACGTTCCTGCACACGAGGAACGATATGCAGGATTTGCAGCACTACGTACGATTCCTCTACCGCTTGCAGACTCCGACCTTTGACGAAGATGTGGAAGATCAACAGTGATCATGCGCGGAAAACCTTGTTGAAGGACCCCAAGATGGATGTCTACTTGCTAAGAACTGCAACGTGTATGTAAGTAGTGCTCAGTTTAAAAGATTACATTGTTGGTAACTTAGATAGGTTGATGGTCCCTTTTCACCGGTTGTGCTAGTCCCAGCATAATTTCTATTTTTCCAGAGTTTTGTCAGTTTAGCAATTGCGGTTCCTTGGAGCCCCGAGGCCAGCCTAGCCATAGTCTGCCACGACAAACAGTAGCCGCACTTGTGGATCGAGGAAAGATTTGCCACCGTGCGACAAGTTTGATACCAGCGCGATGGTTGATACGATAGGACGCTAGTACATCCTGCTATTAGCTTACTCTCAGCTAGGCTCTCCGATGGAAACGCCGGACTTCTTCCCAGCTTGTGAGAACCTGCTGGGGAGATGAATCTCGCCGCTGTACAGCACAGCCCGACACACAGGAATACCTTCCACTCACGATGAGGAGGTAAGCCGTTGGAAGTACAAGGTTATAAAACAAATTCAAATGTTCTCGATCATAAGGTTTTGCTAAAGTTGTTTTAACAACTTAACAGCTTTTCACAGCAGCTGAAGAAGATCAGTTTATAAGATGGCATAAATAAATATATCAACTATCTATGCCGAGGTTTATAGAAAGTCGGTCTTTCGAGTTGTTTTAACAACAGTCAACCGCTTCTTAATGCAAAATCTTCTGAGACGTATTGGTCAACACTTGCTTTGCAAGCATTGAGCATCTCTGAAAGAATCTACTGGATGAATTACCACATTATCATAAAGAAAAGGTGTTCCTTAGTGTCCTAATTCAGTGTTCAACCACATCAGAAGAAGCATCTCTACTCCGTTTTCACCAGGATCATTCCTTATCTTAGTCAATAATAGGCCACCGAAATGAAATAAACTCGTCCTAAGAAACGATTTCTTTGTAAATTATTGAATATAGAGAATAGGTTTCCATGGAATACGCTTTAGGATGCAGTGTCAAGATAAATATAGATGATACCACTGTCGTAGTCTGGACGAGTTCCCTGGCCAATTCCTGCATCTCCTGAATAAACTTAAAGTTTGTGAAAATATCAGCAATATTTCACGACTTTTAAATGCGTTTATTAACAAAAATGATTTTCATGGTTTCCTTTCTCAGTGATCGCGTGGTTGTTAAACAGCATACGTTTACTTCCATACAATAACACACATACAACACAACCGTAGCTGACGTTTCGGCAGAATCGCCTTCAAAGCGTGGAAGGGTACACTAATACGCAATTTACTAGGTCGAACATTTCATGTTAACCCCACGAGAAAAGCTTCAAAGGAGAGCGACGCCCCAAAACGAACGGTTTGGCCGAAACAAAATCCCATTTATCTTGCCTTTTATTAGCGATGAAATAAGTGTAGCGATAAAGCGATGCTTAAGAGGAGAGATCTAGGGGAATCGGCAGTTATAATTGAAATACCATCGAATACTTTTCGTTATCAATTAGTTCATAATCACCTATACAACCGTCTATATGAAAAACAGAATTGCGTAATTTGCCTTATGGCAGGGACGGTGACTGCATGAGTTCAGGTACGATACACCTGATCTCTTGTGGTACTTGCGGAGAAGAATATATTGGCGAAATGGGCAGACCTTTATGTATCCGCATAAAAGGGCACCTAGATGGCAAGCGAAAAGCAAAACAAGGCACGCCAGTAGAGACTCATAGGATACAGGAGCATAGCGGAGACGATTTTTATATAAAAGTCGCTATCCTCGCACAGGATCCTAAAACATTAACGCGCATACTCCTTAAGGCTTTTTGGATAAATGCCAAAAATCCTACAATGAATGGCAGGGAGGAATGCCCGGAGATCACACGTGATCTCGCCCCGTACCTCCGTATCGATCGTTGATGTGGGGTGGTGCAGTCGTCAACCACGTGCGACTCTGAAAGGCTTGCCTTCCATTGTGGAAGGCAAGTGAAAAAAGCGGCGGGTTTTTCGAGAAGCCGTAGATCTTGTAATTGTCGTTCACGTTTTCATCCTTCTGTTCGTGCTGTTGAAGCGCTTGACCTAGTAAATTGCGTATTAGTGTACCCTTCCAGGCTCCGAAGAAGGCGATTCTGCCGAAACGTCAGCTACGGTTGTGTTGTCGGTGTGTTATTGTACAGAAGTAAATGTATGCTGTTTGACAACCTCGCGATTGCTGAGAAAGAAAACAAAGAATTTGTAATCCAATGCTGAGCTTTATAGAAAGTCGATCCAGGGAAAAATGATTTTATTAAACAAATACTGCGAAGACAAGATACCTCTACCGTAGTCCGGTCGAGTTCCTTGCCCGATTCCCGCATTTCCTGAATAATGTTCCCCGTTTTCACCAGTTCTACCGTTCATTATTACAATGATAATATTAGAGGCAGTGGAGAAGAGAAGGAGAGAGTGGAAACCACGAGAACAAAACATAAGTACGTAATGTGTTGGTGGTGCGCAGAATATTTTTAAAAAACCATTCCTAAATTTTAAAAAGCAGATCCGAGCTAAGTTGTTGCATACTTGCATTGTTTTCTTTCTAGCTGTTCCCTTAAAGAAAATAATAGTACTTCTTCCGGACACTTTTCATATCAACACACGTTGCGCCGAAATCTTATTGGATGTAATTCATGTGTGAAGTTCGAAGCCGATGAAGTGCGGTGATCCCAATGCCCTCATTTTTAAGCGACTTTATTTTGTCCCACAGGGTTTTTGTATGCATTTTTGCATTCGGTTTCGATGATGTGTGAATGTGTCCTATGAAAAGGTGTTCTCGATGCTTAGTAACTTTGAAAAGACCGTCTTTACGGCTGAGTTTCTATCGCAGTGAGAATACCTTGGCGTCGAAAAGGTCGCAGAAATCCCTCTACTTGAACACTGAATTCGACACTTAAGAACAGCTTTTTCCTATGGTAAGTTAGTAGACGAATAAAGAAAGCTCTTAAGAGTAGCTTGGTGATCAAAGACTGTAGGTCCATCTAAATCCATGAGTACACCTCCGCTTTAAAAAACAATTATCAAGTCTTCTTACCATTTCCTTTCACTGAGAAAACAGTGCTGAAGGACATCGTTTTAAGTTTTTTTTTGAAATAATTTGCAATTTATATGTACATACAGTTTGCATATTTAGCGTAGAATTGGCAACAATAATATATGTAATAAATGTATACATGAAATAGAGGCGCGTGTGGCGCAGCGGTGTGCGCCCTGCAATACACACATGGGATCGATCTCGGCGCTGGTGGTACACCAAGTCTTCCCTCCGCGGCCGAAGAATTTGTACCAGACTGGTCTGGGAGGATAGCAGCACTGGTTCGATACGTCGGTAGCCCACCGCGAGTCATTGTAAAGGCCAGATATGCATGCAATAAGCTCCAAGCGATGCTTAGTGAAGTCCAATGCATGGCGCACCCTCAGGGATTGATCAACGCCGAGAGCTTTAAGTTTCTATTAATATATGAAATATGAATTATGAAAGAGTTTGAAAGATGAAATTACCACCGCAATAAAGGATTTTTACGCCGGCCGTTCAATTCTTACTCACATGCATTTCGGAACCGCACTTTATACTAAAGGCTTGCATTGTGGATGACAAATATTGAAACATTCTAAACAACGGTGTTTTGCAACGTCTTATCAACAGCGTTTGCGTCTGGTTGTCATTATGTTTGTATTTGAAATCCTTAGCAACGCCTTAGAACATCCCCCATATCGTTTGCATGTTCTCGGCCCACTTATCCCACTTCCATCAAAAACATATGAAATCAACGCTGTGTAAGCACTCGTTTCCAATGTAACGGAAGCAGACGATCATCTTGATGTCGTTCAACGATATTCTCTGCATGTGACAACGATAGTTCTTTGATGCAGTTGTGGTGAACAGTTTTGTTATGAACTATCGACATCGTAATGAAGGCTATCATATCTTCTCATCCTTTAATATTTTTCCGCATCTGAAGTCCTTTGTGTTATCCATAGTTCACTCTTTAGCTTCAGATGAGACCTACTTAAGAGCATCTTCACTGTTCGTTTCGTTTCACCTAATTCGAACTGTACAGCGAAAATCACAGAAGGCTGCATATCGTCCTCCATATCTTCAGCTACTTCATTGCCATGTTTGATGAGGAGTCGATCGATGTTCAGATCTCTTCGATTTTCTAACATGTGCACATTTTCGAGGTTCCGAACTGTGATGATAGCACTGCATTTGAATGGTAGACGAATTTCATCAAGTCCGTAACCCATATGAAGTTAGTCGTTGTGTCACGCTTCAGCTACGCAAAATTAAGCGCCCAGACTCATGTGTGAAATCGATACCTATCCAACTACCGATCGTACAGCTGACATCGCTAGCGAAAAGCTACTTTATACAACTGAAAATAACCTGTCAGGACGAGTGTTTTCCTATGCAAGAGTCTTACGACGATTCCTTGCACACTGTGTGGATAAAGCTAGAGAAAGGACCTTTGCTAAAGAGTTTTGGGAGTTTTGGTGAGAGAATGAGAGAAATTAATGAGAGAAAGGAGTTTTGGACCGTACGAGTCATGTTGACTTGTAGAATTGCAAATTGCGAAATAGTTTTTCGAGGACGACACCTACAACTTTCAGGGGAGGTTGTTAGGAAAACGCATTAAGAACTCTTTTTAAAGAAAAAATGCTTAGATGAAAAAGAATGCAAATTCTGTGGAAACCGAGTTCTTCTACGACCGATAATTTTGTCAATACTAACTAGATATCGATGTTAACAACTTTCGAATTGTCTAACACCTTACCACAATGAGGAGTGCTTCGAATTTTCGAACTTCCGTGTAGTACTCCCGCGAAGGCGCCTTAAAATTTCCCTCCTCACCTAGGTTCTTCCTGCCTATAGTGGCAAGGTAATCGCAACCAGATTCATAGAGTTGGACAAAATCATCCCAAGCACAAGCAGATTTTGCCAAGACGTGATACATGAAAAGTAGCCTTCCTTAGAAAACGCACAGTACAATATCTATGGTGTGAGACTAATTGATTCAGTTGAAAATGTGCCACAGAACTGTGCACGGTAAGATAAACAGACGAAGAGAAGGAGAGTCATATTTTATTCCTATCGTTGCTACTGTACGGATAAAAATACAAAGTACAGAATGCAGATGTTTGAGTAATTCACACCGTTCAATTTTTTGCACCCGCACTTTTCAAATCACGCTGAAAACTTTTTTAACTAAATTTAACGATATTTAGAAAAGATTTTGCTGAGAGAAAGGCGAAAAGAAGGACACTCATGGTTTGGCGGTGAACGCCTTATCCCTCTTGAAAAGAGTAATACTGTGTTCAATCCCCAACGCATAGACCTGCGGTCCCTAGTTTTGCAAATATCACAACAACATTGTGGTTTTATCAAAAGAGATTATTTCATCAATGCGGGTATTGTAAGAAAAAAAGGTGCTGAAAACATCTAGCCAGCTCCAGGAAAGTAGAATTCCACCATGGTAGGACAAGAACACTTCACTGCTGGAAAAAGCTACAGGCTATGTCCTTTGTCTTCATTATTCGTGAACGTTATATGTTAACAGAGATGGGTCGTTTTTCAGTTGAAAATTTAGTTAAAATTTAAGACTTTAGAGAACTAGGATACATAGGAGGAACGGATAGCACAGTGGTAATGAAGAAAAAATAAAAATAAAAATAATAGGATACATAGACGATACCGGTGTTGCCGTCGCCTTTGCCGTTGGAATTAACTCCAAATCCAATTGAGTGTTCTACTAAACAGTAAAAAATATTTCCTAAATTTGTAACAATTTTCTGGTCGAACTAGGAATAATTACCGTTACAATAATCACGGAAGTTGCAAGTGGTACAATGCGCACCTGCGACGGCGTACGGAAGCGCAGCACAACTGACGGTGCATCCCTTGTGAGTCACTGAAAGAGTCGGCATCGCTTTTTCAATACTTGTAATCTCTCAAACCAATTCTGATCGCCTTTGATCTACAGTTAAATGGCTTCCCATATTTCATAATAACGTTGATTCGTATGTCAGGAGCATTGTTAGGATGCAGAAAACGCCAGAAGATGCTACTTAGAAGACCGATCACTGTAAACAGAGCGACAGTTCTTATAGAACAACTTATTATACATTGCATGACTTATAAAAAATGTGGAATGTCTTCTTTTTTGCTCGGAAAGCCTCATTGCAAAAGTTGCACCATCGGCATCAATAGAAATCGTTGTAGATGGTTTTTCTCAATGGTTCAGCGCCCTAGTGTGGCCGTCTCGAAATCCCGGCTCTTGAAATGTGACGAAAAGCAGAGAGCTCGCACGTAGAGCATTACTAGTGAAGCTAAGATGGAGTTGATATCTATGCAAAATCTCAAACACAAGTAAAGTAATGCTAAAATTCCCACCGCTCTAGAAAAGCGCTGCCCGAAGGTGATAAATCTTTCTTGAGAAGCACCGTTCAAATAGACTGGTGACGGAGCACACCGATGACTCTAGAACCTCCTGTCACAGATACTAGAGAACTCAATAAAAATGAAGAAAAATTTTCAAGCTAGCGGGAAACTGAGTGGAAGGCAAACGATTGTTGGTCAGTATAACCGATGCTTTCCTACGACAGGCAGTCGAAGCGTTTCAACACTATACCAAGTCATTCGTTCCTGCTGTATTTAGGTTCTCTTTTCTCTTAATCATCCCCATTTTAAAAATGCTGACGTCTTCACCTTTATGTTTGCTTTTTGAATGCCCTGTTATTCTGAAAATGGCATCTGTCTTTTCCTGAAGTTCCGTTTCTACAAAAAGTGAACTTCTATTATTAAAAAATCGTCACATCTCCATTCTGCTTCAAGATTTCTTGGCCTACCCAAAAAACCTTACTCATTATTGTATAACTTGTCCTATTGAGCGAATTGACTATTGACTGTAGTGCGAATTAGCCGCCGTCAAAAATGAGATTCTTTATTTCTTTTGTCTCTGTCTATTTCTTGTTTCTGTGTCTATATCTTTAAACAGTAAATAGTCAGAATGGCATGCCTGATTTTCGCAGTGTTATCTAAGAAATTATCGATTCTGCTGTGATTTTTTCCGTCAGCAGCATTCTTCTTGAGTCCTTGACAGTCTTCTCTCATATTGCTGCATGCGGTAGCATCCTTTTTGAAAGCCAATAATGGTCGGAACATCAGATTCCTTTTCCTACCCAAGCGATGGGGATACCCCTAGCATCACCCTCTTACTAACGAACTTTCGCTAACGTAGTCGTCAGTGCAGTATGTGAAGGTGGAAAGCGCCATAGAACAAAAATCCACTAAAATTTATTAATCGCAAATTGATGAGGCCGTAATCTATGCCGTGCGTAAGAGATATGAAGCTCATAACATAGTAACCAGAAACCAATGTGCTGACCTACGCCGTTTGATTTGATAGTGTAGCAACTCGTATAGGGAGGGCACTGTTCTGAAATTTCATTCGCGCATGACACGTAGCGGTCGCACATCTTGCACATCAGCGCCGAAGCTGAAAAAACTCCAACAGTTTATAGAAAACAAATCTAAAACGAAGTGTTCCTTGTAACATGGAATGCACTAAATCCCTTGTGAACACTCAGAATCGGAAACAATTTCGTTTATAGAGTTAAGAAAGCATAACCACAACGATGGTGATTTGCAAAACTCCGGACCGTATGTGCCTGTGATGGGGAACGAACGTGCTATTACCCTTTCAAGGGGCCAACGCGTTCACCAACACACTATGCGGGTCTTTCGTTTCTCTTATCTCTCTGTCTCTTTTACTAGTTTTATCGATTAGTGCCATAAGCAGTCATCCGTCAACGGAAGTGATCTGCAAAAATTGAAATAGGAAGTAAGCAAAGCATTAACATCGTGAAAACACATGAAAACACATTTCGATAATCCCCAACCAAAACTGATTTTCTGTTGCGGATTTCTAGGTAGGTTATGGAGGTGTAACTTTTCATTCACTAGCCAATATTTTTTTATGAGAGGTATTAGGTAACATATAACACCAATGATGCTGAGGCATTTGCAAAGCTTACACCGCAGGGCAGATTCAAACCCACGATTACCCTTTCCAAGGGCTAACGTGTAAGCCACTGCACAATTGAGGCCTTAAGCTTTGCTTTCCCTTAGCCAATTTCTTTCTTCTTTCCTTGGATTGATGATGGAACCGCTAGCGTAAAAAACTGGCTGAAAAAGGCAAAGCAAGAGCTTCAGTGGAGCAATGGGTAACAAGTAAAACACCTGGAACGGCAGTCACAGGTGCGAATTTGGCCTGGAGTCTGAATTTTGCAAATATCTCAACATCATTGTGGTTACGGAAATATCTTGCTGATCAGGTTGCATAACCTTTAAATTCTCTAAAAAAGTCGAAATCCACCGAAAAATGAGCGATTTATGGAAACATATTTTTGAAATCCACCAAATCTGTTAGTCTCGTGTAGCGCAGTTGTCAAATGTGGTTAGCAGTATAGCTCGGTCGCTAGTTCAACCCCGTTCCCTGGGCTCACCAAACGGTATATCTCTCCGAGGTCGGTAAATTAATATCATACTTTTCTGTAAGGATAGCAGGACAAACTTGATACATTAGTTGGTATACGGTAATATGGGACAGATATGCGTGCGATCACCCCTCATGACGCGTGATGAAGTCAAATGCATGGCGTATCACTCAGACATTGATCAACTCCGAGCGCTTTGCTCCATGCAAGTTCTACTGTCGAAAGGATACTACTATCAGAAATCCAAGTCTTTGTCACACATGTTCACGGTGGACGTTTTTGCCATTTGCATGCATCAGCTATTTTTCTGATTGGAGTTCAGGCAGAGATAATCAGCTCGGTGACACTCATGCACGGAACGTCGAAGCGACAAACACTTCCGCCGAGGGTGTTCTGCGGTTAAAGTAGTACACCTTCTGACAACGGTCCAAACAGGATCAGGCATGATGTGTTAGTTCAGGTCCCAATGTGGAAATGTTGGAGATGCTTTTTGTTCTAAGAAATCCTTTAAAGTGAGAATGAATTTATAATATTACTAAAATCACGACATCACGACTTAGCTGTAGGAAAAATTTCACAATTCCAAATTTTTTAGGGAATTTTGAAGTAGAGCATTTCCAGCTTCAATCAGTTTCTTAAGTATCCATCACGCATTCAACTTTTTTGAACAAGCAAAGATGATTAATATCTTAAAGCTTTTATACTAACCTCGAGTCAGCTCAATCTCACGGAGAATTATTAAAAGTGGAGGTGAATAAGTAGATATTTGGATTATGCAATCATATTACGGTGGCTAATGATCTGTCAAGTCATTGCATCCATCCTCCCGACAGGCACCAATCTGTGGACCTCGAAGGGATATGGGGCTAATTAGCTCAGGAGTACGAGGTCGAACCAAGAGACATGTATGTATTTCAGGCCACTCTGCTGCACGCGTCTCCTGGTTTTCTCACCACCATGGAATGTAAAATGCCATAGATTTCCTTTCAATTTTCATTTAAAAATTATTTTAGCTAACTCCTATTTTAGCCTCCTAACTCCTTCACGGCCCATATGTTGAACTGCTGCGTGAGAATAGTTAGAAAAAAAGTAACGTGAAAAAGAAGGCTGTCAATAGCATGTAGAAGTTTGTCAAATGGGCGAACGGACTTTTTTCAGCGGTTAGGAAACTTTCTTGCTTTCTTAAGCGATTCTAGAGTATTCTAGAAATTCCTCAACGTCTCTACAAAAGCGCAGTAACTCTAAAAAGATTACTGTCCAAAACCATGTGAAAAGATGACGAGGGCATTTCTTGCTCAATATGATTGACTATTTGTTCAAAGAAATGTATCTCGTCCTAGCAACCTATCTTAGACAGGAAACACTCGTTGTATAAGTTAGGCTTCCTATTAAATGCTGGTAATTCGTTAATATATTTGTCACCTGAAACAGAACGATTTTGGACTGGGAGCGACATGATCGTCTTCCAAAGACAGCTGCTGTAACTTTGTTTTTATCAACTTTTTTGTTAACCTATTTTTTAGCTTTATCCTTTGTAGAGTAACTCGCCACCGTAACCTTCGCAAAATTCGACCTGGTCGTAGATTACCTTCGCTAGTTATTCTTACCTGCAGCTATCAGTGCTATGAAGAAGAGGCACTTCATTGGTGTTGCACTTGAACAACACTTTAGATGCTAAAGGTTCTAAAATGGGGAGACTTTTCACAAGTAAAAAGTATTACGACAAATGTCTTCTTCAAACTTTGTAGGAAAAAATACTACCGGAAGAACAAAAGCATCAAGCCCACATTATTTTTAGCGATGGGCTTTTAAGGAAAATGCTTGCATAAAACTTTGAGCACGTCGCAGAAGAGAGAAAGCGAAGAAGGGAAATCAAGCCAACGATTCTCGAGTACTAAGCTTTTCGTTTAACATCACTAACATCTGAGAGAACTAAAGATTTTTGTTAAAAAAGTAGAGGTAGGGTAATACTTTTAGGAGAAAAAAACGAAGGCGAACAGCACAAAGTTGCTAAAGCATTTCGCAAAGTTGAAGGATGGATTTGTAAGAACAGACTCCTTCAATAGAATTCTCGTGAAGGACTTCGATAGTTGATTGAAACTTAAGGGATAAGCAGTTGCTGTTGCTGAAAGTGGTGAGTAAACGGAGAGAACTCGGTCCGAGCTTCATTTGTGATAACGGCAGTTCGACGGCTGACGATAAGACGTTGTTCAGTGTCCCTGTGTGGCTGGGCAAACAGATTCCACAGATCGTTGACTCTGTACACTCGTTAACAATTCATTCCTTGTTTCGACCTTCAAAACCCGTCGGCCACTCAGTGGTTTGCGTTAGTTGCTCGTAAAAAACCAAGACATTAATCATCTGAGGAATGTTATCACTTATAAGAAATCTTGATCAGTGAGTACAGAGAAGTTTCTATCTACACTGGTTTGGTCTTAGGCAGATTCACATTAAAATAAAAGAGTAAGGTGCTTAACGAAGATGCTCTTCCTCCGACTCCATTACGCATCAAAGAGGTGATTAAATGTATATTTACTCTACACAGCGACTTCTGAAGGCACAACTGCACATCAAGTCAGCAGTTTCATCCCTCCACACTAGTTCGGAATAAATTGGAACGATCTCGCTCTCGGTATCACATTTCTCATAAAAAGCTTTGCTCTTCTCATCACGGTATCCATTTCCTATAATGGAGAGCTGCAGAATTCAAGCGAGTGCACTGAGCTAAGCAAATCGCTAAAACTTCGTGAGTGCTAAGGCGATAAATAAATGAGAAAAACAAGATAAACATACGTCTGAAAGAAGGTACTTTTAAGTTCATAATGACCATTTTTCATTTCTGACGTGTCAGGCTAAATAGGCATAAAGAATGGGTGTACGCAGTGTTACAATGAAGTTGAACGTATTGGCTGGTGAATAATGGGTGGCTTAGCCATCATTACTTGTCACGCTTCGTAATTGTTATTTCTCTCCTCCGCCCAGCGGTTCACCGCCTCATTGTAGCTGGAAAGTGTTCCTGAGTGTCGGATTGTGATGTAAAGCGAGGGATTCAACCCCTTGCAGGTCTCCAAAGCTGAGAAGGAGTCTGGCGTTTTCATTAGAAAGCCTAGCTACGATTAAACCAATACTAGGATCCACCACAGCCCTGCTCTCAAAGTCGCATGGTGGCAAACTTCCCCTGATCCACAAGTGCTGCGACTGCCTGCCGTGGTGACGACATGGTGCAGACTTTGGCCAGGCTGACCTCAGGATTTCAGGGAAACACAATGACTTAACCAGCAAATCTCCGGAAAGTGGAAATTGTGCTGGAGCCAGCGCAACCAGTGAGGACGGGCCATTCAAGTATCAAGTATCAAGTATTTCTGTCTTACATTATTTTCGTCCACCATTTTAAAGCTTGTTTCGTTCCATGTAGTGGTGATTTTTGAGATGGAACTTACTATGACCTAAAATCGGTTTAAACAGTTTTCTCAAAGCATGAAAATCGTATAGTTTTGATTTGTAAGCTAAAATTTGGATATAGAGCAACAATAACCGATCCACATGTTATCAAAGCATAGACAACGAGAGGGTTTCCGAAAGCACAATGCACAAATGTTCCTTAAGCTCTGGTAATGGAGATGGAGTCTTTGCGCCAGAAATCGTTGTTGCCTAATAGCAATGGTTAGCAATGGACGACAGATATTCGATGTTCATGTGGAGCCGATATTCGGACAGGGAGGTTGGAGTAAAAGGCGGAAAGAGGAATTATAGAAGAAGTCGAATTTGCATCAAAGGATCATTTCGATGAGATTTGTTTTCTTCGTCTCGACGGACTAAATTGTCCAATTAAGCGTCTTGAATTCGGACATAACTTGATGAAGTCGATGAAATCTCATTGTTTACTTTTTATTTTCTGCCTACTACAATTTTACGGCAGGCTATTACACGAAATACAGCCACAATATTGCTGAGATGTTTGCAAAACTCTGGACCGCAGGTGTCTGCGGTGGGAAGCGAACGCACTATTACCCTTACTGGGGCTAACGCGCTCACCACCACACCATGTGGGTCCTTAGTTTCGCCTGCATCTCAGATAGTTCTAACGATCAGTGCTATAAGCAATTACCCGTCAATGGGATGGATCGGGAAGCCCACATCGGCATTGAACCCAGTTGAGTTGAATCTCTAGTTGAAATAACATTTACTTTTTATTCTCAATGAAATCTTACAAAAACTGCAGCATGTTTACGCAGACGCAACTGACAGAAAAGGTCCGGTTGTCTTGGCTTCGTATAAACAATGATCAACCAAAAGCTGTAGAATGCGCGTTACCAGCATCTCATGAACCCTTATTTATTAGCCTTGAAGGTTTTCAAGAACTAAATTTCTGATGAAAGTGTCTTTAGGGAGTTCGCGGTTTCCCGAACTCCAGAATCTTGAGTTGCAGAAATAAGTAAAAACCAACCTTGCTCGTAACGTGTAAATCCAGAAAATTCTTATTTTATGTTTCAGTAAAGTCGTGTTTCAGCACTAAATTTAAGCCATAATTACTTTCGAATTGAGCTGTATAAAGGACACATTGCCAGAGTTGTTTTCGGAATCCTCTCTGTGCTTGTTGTGTATGGGTTCTCCATACACCCACGCAAGGAAAATTGGCCGGAAGACACACACGTCATACTGACATCTGTTTACTCTCCGTAGTTGGTAAGTCATGATAACGCCACAATTACACCGATGTCCTACGAGGGACCGGAACATGGCTTCCTCTTTACAGAATTGCTTTTCGAAAGAAGATAAGACAACAATGTTAATGGGACGGAAGTCGCTGAACATGATTTTGCTTTTCACTGTTCCTCATTGGCTTTTTCGGAAGACAGTGTTAGTGAGCTCGACTTACTCAATTTCTTCTCGAGACACCCAGGTGTACCGAGAGTTTGGGAAGCACTAGAACGTCCGAATAAGGAAATATCTATGTTGTTACTCATTTTCCTCCAACAGGATTTATAGTACTCGGAGACATCTGTGTTCCTGACTTTAACGAGCTGTCTAACCCACAACACATTTTCTATTCGCCTATTCGTGTTGTTCCCTTATGGCCATCTCAAAAGGTGGTCGTTCTCTACTTCGTATGCCAGCTAAGCGACATTCTGTGATGACTCGAAAGACCGACTATCGATCAACCTCGCCACTAAGCTATTTTGTCCTACGAACTCGCATTCTTTGAGCTGACACAGGAATGATAACATTGACGATGATGTTTTGTGGCCAACTCTTATGTGAAGCACATATAGGTAGTCTTATTTTCTTAGTTTTTCACCTTTTTTGTTTTTTTTTGGTGATGCCTTTCAAAGGGCAAATATTGGGCTAGAAAATATTAGATTTCGTTTACAAATACTAAGAGCACAGAATATTCATCGAATAACGAGAATGTGACAGTATGTCTAGACTCTGAAGAAGGGTGAAGTCGTCGGAACGCTAGTTAATTAGCCATCAGGGAAGCCTCGTGGCAACTTCATGTCATCTCATAAACGGGAGAGTTCATAAAATTCCGTGATGTCTTTTATATGTGAGTCGTTACTACTGATATGTTACAGTGGTAGTAAGGCGGTGCTTGTATGAGTACATTGTTCTAAAAGTCACAATTTTCTAACTTTTATTAATTGCTTTTTCCTTTTTACATGGTGGGGTAATATGTGAAATACAACTACAAGGATGCTGAGGTATGAGAAAGACTGGAAACTTCAAGCGTTCTCCGAACCTACCATTACCTTTTCCGGAGCTCACGTATTTTCCACTGCATTAATCTAGGCGCTTTAGTTTTTTCAGCAAAAATAGGCATTATTAAGAAGGCAGTAAGCGGAATACTAACTACATAAAAGTTAAAACATTGTTATTTCGACTGTAGCTTAAGCTTAACTGGGATCAATGCCGATTTGTGTCCGTTTTCCCGTTGATGAGTGATTGCCGATAGCACCGTTAGGGTAAAAAACTGGGTGAGACAAAGGGAAATCAAAGGCCTCATGTGGTGTAGTGGTTAACACGTGAGCTCCTGGAAAAGGTAATCGCGGGTTCGGAGGGCACATGAGATTCCGAGCTCAACATCTTTGTGGTTCGAAAAAGCGCACGCAGCTACCAATACAAGTGGTGAGAGCGAATCTCAGACGCGTTGGTCGTTGTATACATAGAGACCAATATATCTGTCTGAACTTCATTTTTAATCGGCATTCCGCTGTTTTAATCCGCACTCCGACTATACATGCCAGAGGAGCGAAAATATGCTGAAACATGCTTTTTTTTCGAAAAAGTGCCGAGGTTAATATTTCACATGTCTAAACAGTGGTTTCGGCAAATCTCCTTCCACGCATCCAAAGTCGGACGTACGCGGCGCAAATTCTTTATTAGCGTTTTGTTAATGAAGCGTGGAGCCAATGAAATGTTGGCTATGGCGTGGTGAAACTTCGGTTTGGAGAACTTCATTGTGGTGAATTTGACCTTGAAAATGGAAGAGGACGCTGACTTCCTATAGCTACTGACTACGTTGAATTGATACGTTTCCTTCTCTACCTGTTTCTGGACCGTGTTGTGATATGGGGCGAGAAATGGTTCCTTTACGATAATCGGGGACGATCGACTCAGTGGTTCGACCTCAATGAAGTTCTGCCGAGCTTCGCAGAGGCGAAACTGCACAAAAAGAAGATTATGCTAGCCGTTTTGCGGTTTGCTGCTCGCTTAATCCATCATAGCTTCCCATCTCTGATTGAAACGATTATGGGAGCGAATTAGGTTTAGAGGGTAGATAAAATGCGCCGTAAACTTAAACGCCAGCCTCCCTTGTTGGTCAACAGAATGGGACCGATCTTTCTCCACGTTAATTCGCGATCACACGTTGCACCACCTTCACTGAAAAGTGTGAACGAGCTGAGCTACGAAAATCTACCTTATTAGCCATATTCATCAAACCTTTCGCTTAGCGACTACCACTTCATCTAGGAATTCGATAACTTGCTGCGCGAAAAATGCTTTATAAACCAAACCGGACCCGAAACTGCCTTCAATTACTTCATCGCCTCGAGAAAGCCAAAGTTTTATGCAACTAACTCAAATAAACTTGTATATTTTGTTGGCAAAAATATGTATATTCTAATGGTTTACATTTAAATCAGTAAAGCTTTCCTAAGCTCAGGTATCCCACTTTGGAAACCAAGTAAAGGTCCGACTTCAGTTTCCGGAGAACTTAATTTTAGCGCCTTTGCTTGCTGATCAACGGCATCATCAACAAAGGCGCTACCACCATTTGCAACCAATATAGCGTAAATTAGATCAAGCGGACCAAATGTTTAATGCGTTTGATTGCAGATGCAAAATGGAAAGGAACGAATTAGCACTCTCAAACGTCACCTGCAGCGATACCACTCATCACTGTAGTTGCCACTGAGAGCACACCATCAACAATATTAGCCGAACAAAACAAAAAGTGCAATTGGTGACTGCAGAGGCTTTGCCAGAGGTGTGAAAGACGATATAGTTTACGTATCTATCGGTTCTACTTCTTTTGGATTTTCCTTACGGTCCTCACATATGTTTTACATGTCCGAGAAAACAGCTGAAGTGTCAAACAAGCTCTGGAGTTTCCGGTAACGCAATGCTCAATGTCTGCTTTTAAGAATACTCTGAAAAGATAAAAAAGGATAAAGAATAAAGGTCTCGGCGTCGATCAATTCCTGAGGGATGTGCCATCCATTCGACTTCATTAAACATCGGTAGGAAGCGACAGAATGCACACCTGGCCTTTACAACGACTCACGTTGCCTACCGATGTATGGGGCCAGTGCTGCTATCCTTCAAAATAACTCTGGTACCAATTTACCGAACCCGGAGGGATGGAAGGCTTGGTGGACCTTGGGCATGGGAATCGATTCCATGTGTGTGTTGCAGGGCGCCTTCGATCACTGCGCCACACGCGTCTTCTGGAAAAATAACGAGGCTAAGTATGTTCAGGATCTATGAGCGCTGAAAAATCACAAAAACAAACTAATATGAAGCATCGAGTAATTAAGATCTTCACTATTCAATATAATCTGTGGTCATTGAGACTGCCGGTGTTAAAGTTCATTTAAAGGTGTATGAAAATGTACGACAGAGTATCTGTTCACCATGAACAACGACGAACAGTAGCGTGGTGAAAATGATCAGAAATTGTGATTTCCTTGGCGGACCTTCAATTTTTTGAGCTACCGACAGACTTCATTGCTTCTTCTTCTTTCGAAAATCTCCCCATTTTGGGTAACTTTCACTGAGCCTCTCCTCATTTTTAAAAAATAATTAAAGGAATGCATGCAGACTTTTGAAAATTTTATTTATATTCCATACATTATTCATTTTTCTTCCATGTGCTGTACAAACACGATCATGTATTCTTTCAATAGAACAATACTAGTAAAGGTGAACGACTTTGATATAGCATCAATCCGATTTTTCCTCATTCACATCTGGCTGAGCAATTCCTGGATATTTTCCCTCGACATTGGTTTTATGATTTCAATCCTTTTCTTAGGCGATTTATCATCTAGGAAGCCACTGTCAGCTGGGTTTCCCTCATCATCAGTGGTGGAGACCGTCTTCGATGACACACTTCTGAATGCATCTGTCTGAGTGCTTCTCTCGGTCTTTGATTCTCTTTGCTTTGGTGGACTGTACTGGAGTAGAGGTAAACGAGAAGAATTTGTTTCCCCAATTGGAATAAGTCTCATCCACTCTGGTTGAGTCAGGGCTCGTTGTGGCGAGGTCTTGGTTAGATTCGGAAGTTCGCTTGAGATAAATTGTCTTCTAACGTCAACAGATGGTGAAAGAAGACTGAGATCCAATTTGTCAATTTCGGGCATCGGTCCCATAGCAGCTGCGGTTTCTTCGTAGTTCAGATCGAGTTCTTCTTCTTCTTCATCAGAACGGTATGTAGACATACTCTGAAGATCCGGTGCAATTTCTTCTATACAGCCGTCTCGTGAATTATTCATTGATACGTTTCCGACCTCGAGTTTTTTAAGATGCATATCCAACTGGCTTAATTTGTTACTTAAAAGTCGTAAACCTTTATTTATTGCCTCTGCACTATTTTTACCACTTTTATGTGGAGGTCGAAGCGGAGCCCTCGTTAAGACATTTGGATTAGCAAGGTGGTCCATCTTCGTTCTATGAGATAATAACGGAATCCTCTCTATGAAACTTCTTTCCCCATTGATGTGTTCTTCCATTTCACGCTGTATCCTGGCATTTCTCTTAATCTTTTCTTTTAAAGAGCGGACTTCTTCGTCTTCAGTAGCTATCATTCGCCTGTTGGTCTTCATCAAAAGCTTCCTGCCTCTCTCAGCGTACATAGAGACAATGTCCACTCTTGGAGAAAAAATTCTGTCCATCGATGTCACGGATCGGTTTGATGGCTGGCGTGCGGATGAGCAATACTGCACAGGTGAAGCTGTGAGAGGAGAACATACATCTGAAGGAAGAAGACCAAGCAAAACTGGAATCAGTGAAGAATCAAAGGTAAGTGGAGTCGTCCATTCGTAAGCGATGAAAGTCATTCTGTCGTAGATGTGCTGCGGCACCTGAATAGAGGAATAACGTAGTCAATTTATAGTTTCTAAAGTCTCTCCAAAAAAGAAAGTGATGTTTTTCAATCTTACATCCTGTTGTTAAGAGTTCAGCAACTTGTTCTTCATCAGCTATACTATCGGATTCCCTTCATGTGCGGGAAAACTAGCGATAAAGTTCCTAACAGCTTCGTGTTAGCTTCTCAGTGGAAAAGTACATGTTGATTGGCAATGCCGAGGTTAAATGAAAGGCGGTCTCCAAAATACTTTTACCCATAGTTCAAAGCCCATCTGAGATTCTAGTTTTCCTCACATCTCACCATTCTTGTGATTGCATTTTACATAATACCTTGCTATGAAAAAAGAAGAGGTGTAAATGCAAACTTGGATGGCCCGTATTCACTGGCTGTGCGGGCCTCAGCAGAATTTACATTCTCGTGAAATTTGCTGGTTGCGTGAAATGCGTGAAATTCTCGTGAAAAAGTCACTGTGGTTCCTTGGAATCTTGAGGACACCCTGGCCAAAGTCTGCCCCAAGTCTTCATCACCACAGGCACTCGCCGTATTTGTTGATCAGAGGGTGATTAGCAACCATGCGACCAGCTTGATACCAGGACGGTGGTGGATACTGGTATTGTAAGTGAAAACCAAATGTTGAACTAGAAATCTTTCAACTAGTCAACTACTCTAGTTAAAATGCCTAAAATTTCACAACTTAGTTGTCAAAAATCGCGCATTTTTGCAATACTTTGCACTCGACAACAGAGTGTTGAATAGAGTTCTATCACCAGCTGATGTTTTTTCGTAGCAGACACGAAGTTGTCAATAACATGATCTTTTCAACACCGGCTGACGTATCGGCGGTTTCGCATGCTTCAAAGCCGTTTTGTTCCTTATAGGTCTTCCATACTGATGGAAACAAGCCGCACAGAGTCTTACCAGCGCTTGGTGATTGTCTGGGCGTCAGTTTAATAGAAATAATTGATGAAGATGTGAAGAAGAGCGTGGCGCAGTGGTTGGAGGCGCCACTGCGACACACATGTGGAATCGATCGCCGCGCTCGTGGCTCACCAAGCCTCCCATCCCTCCGGGGTCAGTAAATTGGTACTGGACTTGTCCAGGAGGATAGCAGCACTGGCTTGACACATCGGTAGGTCACCGGGAGCCATTGTTGAGGCCTGATATGCATTCAATCACCTCCAACGATACCTAATAAAGTCGAATGCATGGCGCATCCCCTCAGAGACTGATCAACGCTGACAACTTTATCCTTTACCCTTTAATTGGTTAAATATGACTATGCGAGATCTCTTGAACTTATTGAAATACGCCCACAGTTACTATCGAAATAGAATACCACTAACTCGACAGCATCCCACCAGTTCAGTTTACAACACGATAACGGATTTTGTTGTACTCGCAGATAGGTACAACATGATGGTCAAGAAGTCTCATTAAGCCCGTCTACGAGCAGCAAATTGTAATATCTGATGCTCGCGGTGGCCCATTCAATGAATTGAATTGCAAGTTCACTTTTGCATTGTTCTTCTGCTAAGCGCTGAAAGCGCATTTGTTAGAGATGCCGTGCAGTAAATGTTTGGTAGTAGGCTTGACCACTCCACGATCAGCCAAGCCTTCTATACCACCGGCTTCGTAAAATCGGTTCCAAGCTCATTTGGTAAAAACTCGTTCAGATCCATAAAGGTCGGCGATTTCGTATAATAGTCTGAAAACGCCCTTGCACAATTATTGCAGAAGACCACTGGGGATCAACTCAAGCAACATTCGACAACACTCGCTGACGTTTTTTTCTGCTCCACACAGCAGGAGATGAACAAACGCTTTGAGTTATTGAACAAACAGTCAGAGTACATAAAATTCACCCGTGAGATACCGAAAGAAAACTGGCTTCCATTTCTAAACGTTCAAATCAACCTATCCAAAAACGGCTAAAACACAAGATAGTATCGAAAGCCAAGCAGTAAGAATATGGTTCATTACTTCTCCTCTCATCCCTCACACACTAAAAGGGCGCTTATAAGAAATATGTTTCGAACCGCTGCCAGCGTGTGCACAGGTAGAGATCAGAGGGAAGAATCCTCGAAACTGGTGCGCCAAATTGCCATTTCAAATGGTTACGAAACTGAAGCTTCTCGGCATAGGCATAGAGGAAAACCCACGCCCCAGGGCGATAATTCTAGCGAAAACAAGGCTCCGTTCCTCTTGCCCTTTATCTCCTCCAGAATAAGTGTAGTTACAAAAAGCTGCGTAACAAAGGCCAGTCTAAAGAATTCGATGATAGTGATAGAAATACCATCTGAAACTTTCAGACGACAGCTAGTTCGTAACCGCCTATATGACCGTCTTTGCGAAGCATGTAATTGTATAATAACGGTAAAGACGGTGATTACATGAGTTTGGGTACGGTGTACCTAGCTTTTTGCAAAGCGCGTGGGGGTGAATACGTTGGCGAAATGGGTAGACCGCTCTGCGTTCGCATGAAAGAACACCTAGTCAATGAATCTAAATTAAAACGAAACACTCCATTAGGCGCGCATAGGATGCAGGAACATAGCGGAGAAGATTTTGAAGTAGGAGTCACTATCCTCACACACGAATCGAAAACATCAGCTCTCGTAAAACTCGTAATCGTAAAACTCTTAGAGCATTTTGGATCAATTCCAAAAATCCAAAAAAGAACCGCAAGGAGGAGTGTCTTGTCATCACGCGTGACCTGGCGCCATACCTCAGGCTGATCCAATTGCCTGACACAGGCACAGTCCTCCCCATGCATTACTCTGTGCGGCTGCTATCCATGAATTAACTTAAATACCTACAACAGATAAACGGTAAGTGTTTAAATGAAGCTGTTTCTTATGCGAATACAAATTTATTTGTTAAGTTTTATCTGCTGGGGTTATGAAAGTGTTTGGCGGAGTAGATCGCATCTCAATTTGATCTTTCCAGGTTCTGAAGAAGGCCAAACCGCCGAAACGTCAGCTATTGTATCCTAATAAATCCTATAATAACAACCTCGTGTTTGCTTATTGAAGGAAAACATCGAATTATCAATCAATGCCGAAGTTAAAAGAAAGTCGGTCGTGGGGAATTCGACAACACTGATTGAAAAAGAGGCTGAAATTTTTAACAAGCATCCTCACCTACACCCCAACCGTGAAGCATTTCCGTGGATGACAGATGTGACAGCGAATCGAATGATTGGAGTGGTGGGGTTCGAATGATATGTAAAGCCGGATCATATAAACATTATAAGTAAACAAATCCCCGAGGCAAATGTTTTCCTCTACTATGAGTCATTTAATCCTTATGGAATGCTAATAAGCAAGGGACGTACATTCCCGAAAATTTATGGGTGTGAGCAAATCAAAGAAAGATGGAGGAATACCAGCGTGAGATAACGGAAGAAAAGAAAGAAATACCTAGACAGTAAAGGACAACAGGGGTAAAGCCCTGTGTTGATCAATCTCTGAGCGACGCGCCATGCATTCGACTTCAATAAGCATCGTCTGGAGTGATTGAATTGATATCTGGCCCTTGAAATGACTTGCAGTGGCCTACCGATGCATCGGGCCAGTGCTGCTATCGTCCCAAACAAGTTTGGTACCAATTTGCCGACCCCAGAGGAATGGAAGGCTTGGTGGGTCATGAGCGCGGATATCGATTCCACGTGTCTCGCAGAGCATCTCCAACCACTGCGTCACACACGCCCACCTCGGCAATAAAAACGAATATTCCCACTGTTACTTTTTCAATCTATTCTACTCGCATCACTTAACATTAGGTGATAGTTGAGTCTGTAGAGTCAAAAAGTGGACCATATTGGGTGGCGATAATCGGCCTAAGTCCGCCCTGTATAAAAGGACACCACCGAGTGAATTTCCGCATTTGAGAGGTACTCCATCCACTGGATTCGACTCGACTTGATGTGACAACGAACATCCACATCACGATAACGACCAGTCATGGACCATCGATTCGGATCGACACGGCTCTGAGGAAGGTGAAGACGCCGAGATATTAGCCGAATAAGGGTTTTCATCTATCCCCTGTCATCTAATTCATGTATGAAACGGATTATTATTACCGTGATTTAGTGAAGGTAAGTTTTTAAGACATTAGCTAATGGTCGTATATTTGTAGTTACAACGCGGATCTATGCGAGAGAAGTAAAATTTTCTACGTAAAACGATAAAAAGGACTTGTTTGTATGGTAGTTATGTCAAGTTATAACCGACCCGTGTAGTTCTTCAGATGAGAGCAAGCAAAAGGAAGCTAACCTTCGCAGTTGCTATGAGCACCGTGGACAACCAGTCGGCATTCCGTGGAAGTGCTTGGTGTTTCTCACGGAGCAGCACTTCCCTCCACAGCGGCCTAGTCAAATCGGTGAGTGGCGGAAGGTCACTCTGAAGTCGTTCAAGTTGGAAGACAATTTCAGAAGCTATCGACACAGTGGTAGAATTTTTCTTTCGTCTCATAAATAATTTGCGAAACAAGTCGATTGGGCAACACTACGGTTATTCTGCTTCACTGGGTACTTCTGTTCCAAACATGGTACCACTGGAGATCTTAATACAAGATGAAAAAGCTTTAAAAAACAAAAATTTAAAAAGTGGTTAGCAAATTAAGAGTGCCTTTTCTGGAAAGCGCTCACTGATAAACGTTAGAAATTTGTCGACGTATTGGCGATCATCTTCCGCGGAGAGTCTGACCCATCTGAAACGAAAACTGTTTCATTTTCCACCTGTGCACCTTCCTTTTTCTTGTTCTGTTAACTTTATTGAAGCGCATGTCATAGAGTAAGCAATTTGATCAGAAGCATCCTATCCTGTGTTCGCTCACCTAGAAAATAGCCCCATTTCATCGTTGTCTCATTAGTGTTCTAAAACATGCTAGGTCCATATATTCTATACATCTTTCTTTTCACCAGCCCCAAGATTGTTTTTTGACAAATTGCTATAGTCTTTTTGATGACTTTCTAATTGTCTAACTTGTATATATAATACTTATCAAGCATTCTTTCAACTTAGATCTGTTTAGAGATGAAATTCTTAAAAAGTGCAATCTACGGTCAAATCTTCAATTCAACTCAAAATTACAGTGCTAAACATGAAAGGTACTTTGGGAAACACCAGCAGGTGTTGTTGATCAAACACCGTTCAGTCGTTTTCATGCTCAATTACGGGCGTTAATGCAGAAAAAATCGAGAAAGATATGTGTTATAGGCTTGAAGAAGTCCGAATTTCATTTTGAGGAAATAGGATAGCTCGCATCTTGTAGATGAAGATCTGCAGACTCCGAGGCTTTCATTCCACTTCATAAAACCCAACATGAGCTCAGATGTGTTGGTTGAGACTTGAAAACGATCATATTTTGCACAAAACGCGTCCTCACAAAGGTTTAGCGACGCCTCATCTTAGCCGGGAGATGTTCCGAGTGGTGGGGGGCTTATTGCCCCCGTAGCGTCTCCCAAGTTGACTGTCTCCCAAGTCCGACGTTTGCATCAGTAGCTAAGAAGGAGCTAATGCCAGCTAATACCAATACCCGCATTTACAACCACAACGTTGCTGAGATATTTGCAAAACTCTGGACCGCAGGTGTCTATGGTGGGGAACGAACGCGCTCTTATCCTTTCCTGGGAGTAACGCGTTCACCACCACACCATGCGAGTCCCTCGTTTCGCCTGTCTCTCAGCTATTTCTATCGATCTTTTTAGCCACAGCAATCACCCGTCAACGGGCTTGATCTGGGGAGCGCAAATCGGCATATAACCCAGTTAAGCTATGGCTGTAGTTGAAATCACAATGTTTAACGTTTTGTTTTCTGCCTTCTATAATTTTCATGGCAGTTTACTAAGCGAAATACAACCACAACGTTGCTGAGATGTTTGCAAAACTCTGGATGATTGCTGTGGCAAAAAAGATCGGTAGAAATAGCTGAGAGACAGGCGAAACGAAGGACTCGCATGGTGTGGTGGTGAACGCGTTACTCCCAGGAAAGGATAAGAGCGCGTTCGTTCCCCACCATAGACACCTGCGGTCCAGAGTTTTGCAAATATCTCAGCAACGTTGTGGTTGCATTTCGCTTAGTAACCTGCCATGAAAATTATAGAAGGCAGAAAACAAAACGTTAAACATTGTGATTTCAACCAGCACTTACGACCATCCTGGTATCAAGTTAGTCACATGATGGCAAATTTCCCTCTGATTCGGTGGCTACTGCTTGGGGTAGTGACGACCTAAGAAGGACTTCTGCTAAGCTGACTCGGGACTCCAGGAAATACGTTGCACGCTGGATGCTTCTATCAACGATGTGGAGCAGTGAAACAACCGATGAGAGCGGATCAAATCTCGGGTTGAACAGGACGTCATTTGACCCGAAAAAGAAAGCATGCCCACGACACGCTACGGAGACTGTTTCTTGCACTCCACCTCTAACACTAGAACGGTCTGTTCAGATGTCGACGCCTACGTTCTTGTTAAGGTTGCTTATCGCAACAAAGCAGGATGACCGACATAAGCTAATTAAGTGATGGGATCCTTGTCATTCGCGAAGGGAAATTTCCTTTATGAAATTCCGGAGGTGTTAATTTTGTCGTGCACCAATCTATTATCCAGTTATGTTTATCTAGGTCGATAAATCAACATGATCAACGACTCAGCTTCAGAGTTGAGCAGGAGGAAACGTGCGGCCTGCGAGCTTTTACGAGCATTAAGCATGTAATTAAAAGAACATCGGACTCCGTGCCCTCCTTTTCGATTCCACGATACCTCCTGCCTTAACCTATGCGTCAGAAACCTGGTCGCTGTGTGAGCACGATGAAACATCACTCAGCGTTATTGAACGCGCAGTCGACACTACGATGGTAGGAGTATCCCGTATCACACAATTGAGAGAGGAGATCCGAAGCTTCAGTATGTGTCAGCGATAAAAATCAAACATGCTGTTTTGCACGCCAAACAGTTGAGGATAAGATGGGCCGGGCACGCAATGCGTATGAACGGCAACCAGTGGACAGGAGCCGTATGTGAATGGATTCCTCGGGATGTCGAACTTACTGCAGGAAGACTACCGACTGGGTGGTCAGAGTTCTTTACGAAAACCCTAAAAGAAAGCTATGATGTTCACCGAGTCCCTAGAGCAAGCAAAACCCACTGAGCTGCTAGTGCACACGACAGGGAAAAATGGAAGATTTACTCTGGGGTCTGCTCGAGTCACTCGACGATCAATGGGACTATAGGTGACACAGGTGATAGGAAAAAAGTTACAGGACGCAGTTGAAATGCGACTCAGTCTGGAAAAGTGCCGGTGAGATCCTCGCCACTATAATGTTGCCAGCAGGACTGGCTAATAATGCTCCGGCTAGCCACAATTCCCTGACAGAAGGGGAAAGCAAGAGCCTCTGTGACGCAGTACATAGACCGTGAGCCCTCGAAAGTGGTGGTCGTGGTTTCGATGCTCACCTGGGCTTCCGAATTTTTCTCATCCCTGCCATGAAAAGGAAAAAAATAACAGGCGATAAATGAAAGTGGAACAAATACAAGACTCTACAAGATCTTCACCGATGACCTTAAATAAGCTACAACTAGTTAAGCAAAAGATTTCCACAAGGGTTTTGGTGACATCAAAACTGTGGTACGAGTCATAGAAGTCTGTCGTGAGCACTATTTGTCCCTCATCCTAACTTTTATTGACTAAGAGAAAATGTTTAACAGAATCGAGACGGAGCAGTCCTATCAGCGATCGTCGACGAAGGAGTACTTTCCTCCTATAAACGAACAGTACCAGACTGTTATCAGAACTAGAGCACAAATACACAATTTTTTAATCCACCACTCACGACGTCTATAGGAGGAGGAGTTCGACAATGCGGCACAATATCGCCGAAGCCGTTTACTGCCGCTCTACAGTGAATAAAGAAGTCAACTAATTGCAACGAGAAGAGCACCCACATGGAGGATTTCTCTCAAATCTTGGTTTCGGGCGTGACATCGTCACCTTTCCGAAAAGGACCCGTGGAAGAGAGACGACGCTCAATGAATTCACCGGCGTGGAAAAAAAAAGTTGGACTGCGAGTAAATAGGAAAAATTGCATGGTTCGAAAGTGAATAAATAAACTGAATACCACTCCGCTTACGGATACCACCTCGGACGTGTACCTAAGATGTTCAATAAACATGGAAAACAACATGAAGAAAGAATTAGACAGAAAAGGGAAAGAGCCTTGTGCTGCATTCGGGTCTCTCAAAGAATCTACTGAGCAGCTTGCGGACTCAAACACCGCTATGTTCTTTTAAATGCAACATTTCTCCCAGATACCAGAATGTTGGGATATGAGGAAAACTTGGAACATCAGCTGCGCTTCGAACCCATCACTACCCTTACCGAGAGCTCACATGCGGTCCACCACACCAACCAACGCGCTTGCTTAACGACTTTTGTTCACATCCTTGTGCTTGAATTTCACACAGGAACTTACTATGAGAAAGAACAAGCATTAAATATAAATTAAGTCGTTGCGAGCCCTACCAGCATTCCGTTTTGTGGCAGATACTTCAACCACGTGATGAAACCTGTGCCCCACACACGTAGCGCTTGAACGATGTCTTCTGAAATTGAACCGACACTCACAACGTCTAGCAGGAATGCGCCCCTTAAATAATCGAAATCTATCCAGTTTTCGTTACCCGCGAGAATATATAACGATAGCGAAACTCGGGTGGACCAATAAAAAGAACACATGATCGATGGACGAAAAGAACAATGGAGTAGACTCCAAGAGTATGCAAGCACACTCTTGGAGGACCACACAAAAGGATCGGTGGACATGTTCGTGTCTTACGTAACCTTCTGCATTCGCAGATGGAAATGATTTCAGGAATACGGAATGGAGCTTGCTGACAACACCATATTCGAAGCAGATCACCATCATTGGCCCATGACTGCGCAAGAGAAAAACGAATGGGGGTTGCGCTGAGGCCCGCGCTACCAACCAAGGGCGGGTCATTCATTGTTCAAATAGTATTGCATTGTAACTCCCACGTCCGACTTTCTATTAACCTCGGCATTGATTGAGTAATTATGATATTTTAATTAATAATAATTGAGCATTTTCTCTGTTTGGTTATGAAGATGTTTGGCCATGTAGATTGCAGTCAACTTGACCTTTCCAGACTCTGAAGAAAACGAAATCCGCCGAAACGTCAGCTTGTACGCAAACAAGGATAAAATAACACCTCGTGTTTGCTGAACAGGAGTAGAAAGAAGTATTGGATTGTACCCACTAGATATCGGGTGTTCGCCAGCTTTGTACCAAACAGAAATTTCATCCTAATTTCTATTCGAAATTCTTATTTCTACGTTTAAACGTTTAACTTCTTTTTACTGTAAAGATGAGAGTTGATTTCTCTAGAAGAGGACGTGTTACTTCTAATAGTTCCAGTACAACGAAAAAAAGCCACAACATATGGTGGTGAGCGAGGTGCTGTTCGTTTTGTGAAACTCGTATGATGTGATCTTCTGAGTTTAGGGGCTGAACCACATAGTTTACGATGTAAAATAGCACTGTAACCTCGATGCCAACGTGAAGAGAAAGCGATTGAAGCAGCTGAGGGCAGTCACCGGATGAAAGCACTAATCTTCATGTCGCATAATTCCTCGTGACTCAACTGCCGCACCCCACGTGGAACAAGACTGATATATTGCAGTCATCTGATTGACAAGAAAGTCTACAGGGACGAGGACGCGTTCACGAGCTTCTTAGACACGCAAGTTCGATACTTCTTAGATTGTGAATACACCTGCGATTGATGATGGTTGTGAATACATCCCCTTCTAAAGTTCTATTGAAGAAGAAATGGAGTTAAAGATGTAAAGGTAAAAACGATAGGACTTTTTCTTTATACCTTACATTCGACTTTTTTACAAAATTTTACAAAAACGTACTGGTACGGCTGTCTCCCAAGGAAAGTTCTACTTGGCCTAATAACAAGGTGCTAGTCCAATAAAAGCCTTGCTGGAGACCATAGGATCAGAGGAGTTCAAGGAGTTGAGCAAAGGAGGAGATCAGTCCAGCACCAGTTGGGGAACGACGGTTGTTTCTTCAACAAATTCTCGCCACCTTAACACCTCTATTCATACGGGAAGAGTCAGTTGTTGAGTCACTATCTCCACTAGTCTACCATCGTATGCGATCCCCTTCTCTGTGCCGTTATGAACGATAAAGCTCTTTTACCTAACGTTTTGAATTTATATATGGAGAAAAAGAAGAACACGTAGACAATCGCCATAGTCTCTCTGCCCAATCCTTTTCCATATTTTTTTTAGTATTTCTGAAGACCTGCCGTCCTTCTATACGTTTGAACCCTTATTTATTCCAATTTTTTTTGGCAATCCTACTAGATTACTTAGACGTTTGAAAAAATATGAGGTTTTTGGGAAGACTCTCACGATTTTAGTTGATGTGTTCCTTCATTGGTATCCGTCTCATGTATGAGAGCATTGTATTTAGCAGCGATCGTTGTCAAATCCTCCTGAAGAACACTTGACAAGTTTTAAAACGCTGGGAGACAACAAAAAATAAACCCTGACAACAAGTATAGAAAAATGCAGGAAACGTAAAGTGCAAACCTGCCGGTTTAAGCATAGCTTTTTTTGCACTAAACAAAACTTGTGATTCAAATTCCATTTAAACGACTTTGTTTCCGACGTTTTGACCTTTTAGGGTCACTAAACGTAAAAATGAATACAAGAAAAAACAGCGGAATTATCAAATCGGGTTGCTAAAAGGGATGTGTCAGTCATGAGCTCACCCGTTTTTCAGCGACGGCCAGACTGAAGAGATCGCGGTAGATGATCCTCAGCACCAACAAGAAAGCCTGGCTGAGAAGTGAATGAGACGAGTCCTATAACGAAATCGATGGTGATAAACGAGGCCAATTCAAGCAGACATCAAAGAAAAAACACTGATTGTGCCTCGTATGAAGTGCTGAGATATTTGCAAAACTCCGGACCACAGGTGTATGCAGTTCCCCATTGCATACACCTGTGGTCCGGAATTTTGCAAATATCTCAGCACTTCATACGAGTTATATTTCACAACATACCCTGCCATTAAGAAGAAAAAGGCAGTAAATAAAAGAGTTAAGACTGAATTTGTGATTAATAGATACAAGCCTTTTTTTTTAAACATTTCTCCTGCATTCATATATTTTCGTGCAGCCAGTAAATACTAGTCCTCCCAACGGTATACCGTCTCATCGTGGCTGGGAGGTGAGGTGTAGGATTGCGATGTACAGCGGGGAAATTCATCCTCCTGGCAAGCTCTCCCAGGCCGAGGAGTCCGGCGTTTCTATCTGGAAGGCTATCTAAGAGCGGACCAATACCAGGACCCACCACCGTCCTGGGATCAAACTAGCCACATGGTAGCAAATCTCCCGCTGATTCACAAGGGCCACGACTGCCTATGGTGGACCTGGGGCAGACTTTGGCCAGGCTGACCTTGGGATTCCAAGGAACCACAGTGGCTTAACCAGTAACTTTCCGAAGAAATGGAAATTGTGCTCAGACCAGCACAACTAGTGAGGACAGGCCACTGAAGTACCAAGTAAGTAATCAGTAGCAATTCCTACCAATTGTTTTTTCCTCAGCTTCTTTTCATAGCTTTCACAAAACATGGAATAAAAATGACATTCGTATATAATGCTGAGATATTCGCAAAACTGCGGACCGCAGGTGTATGCGGTGGGGAACGAACGCGCGCTATTGTCCTTTCCGGGAAGTAGCGCACTTCACCGCCGCACCATCTGGGTCCTTCGTTTTGCCCGCCTTTCAGCTAGTTCTATTGATCTTTTGCCATCAGCAATCACCCGTCAACGTGATTGAGACCGCATACACCTGCGGTCTGCAGTTTTGCGAATATCTCAGCATTGTATACGAATTATATTTCGCAACAAACCCTGCCATTAAGAAGAAAAAGGCAGTAAATAAAAGGGATAAAAATGACATTACTCGGCAAAACCAGAGCGCTTTAACGAAAAAAGACGAAGCAGTTCATAGAATATTCGTTAACTCGGGATTAACAATTTCCCATTTTGTACTTCTTCTTTGTTTTATCCTCTTGTCGTTGCAGAACCTCGTAAAGAATTAGACAACGTAATAGATTTTTTTCTATATTTTACCATTTTCGTCTCACCATTTATCACATCTTTGAGGTACGTGTAGTGTAGCGTAGTGGTCGGAGGCCCCATACCCCTAATACATATGGGATCGATCTCCATGCCCCAGGCCTCTTAAGCCCTCAATCCCTTCGAGGTGAGCAAATTGGTACCAAATTTGTCTGGGAGGATAGCAGCAGTGGCTCGATATATCGGTAGGCCACCGTGTGCCATTCATTGTATAGACGAGATGTACATTCGGTCACCTCCAACGATGCTTAATGAAGTCCAGTGCATGGCGCATCGCGCAGAAATTGATCAACGGCGACATCTACATCCCCTTTACCATTTTATTTTATCTTTATTGACAATACTCATTAGATATGAAATGCGATTAGTTAGCTATAGGAATTAAAAATGACTGCTGACGAAGAAAAAATTTTTAGAAAACGCACCGTGGAATCTTCACAGAGTACATGATGCAATCTGTTGATCTCGATATCTAGTCTGTTCGTCTTGTGCAGCGATATGAACAACAACTGTAGAAGGTGGTGCATGAGCGAGCAGATGCTCGACTCTGCCGACTCAGGTCGGCACTCCTGCGGGCAGTAAATCGGAGGCCGAGGCAACTAAACGGGTGCATTTCCAAGCTCAATTTATAAAAATCCTAAGAGAAACGCCAAAAAAATTTCGTTGCTTATTTTAAAATTTGATTAGAGTGCAAGAAAGACGATGTTGCAGACTTTTCCGTTACCACGAACTCACTTTTCCTCTTCCCTTCGACCATAAATTGTCTCGTAATCTGGTAGGTGACGAGTATTTGGGTCAGTCTGTATGACGAGTCGTCAACTACGATCGTCCTACTTGAGAATCTGTCAGTCATCTCCATCCAGAAGTCCTTCTATTGTGGTGAACCTACTCTAGAGCAAATCTTCGAGGACTATTATTTGGTGCTTTATTACCAAAGATATTGGAAATAATTGATCACCCTAAAAGTGTGAAACTCTTCGCGATATTATTGTTAGAAGAGTACACAGGATAGATTTCGATAGCTAACAGGGACGCATGGACTCCTCACTCGTGCCCACTTGTCGCCTAGTTTGTTTATATTGGGTCCACATATGATACGGCTGGTGCTTATTATTAATATTATTGTTACTTTGTTCGTATTTTTTTGAGCAAACGCGAGGTATTATTGTTCTTTGTTCACGATTAAGCTGACGTTTCGGCGAATTTCGCCTTCTTCAGAGCCTGGAAAGGTCAAGTTGATAGCAACTCACTCGGCCAGACGCCTCCATAACCAAACAAAGAAACCCCAAACCAAGATTTCAATCACTTTGAACACAGCTTTGCACACTCACCGCTTTCTATGAGGTCTCCACTAAGTATGTCACGTAGAGACCACTTGATCAATGCCGAGGTTAATAGAAAGTCGGTCGTGGCAATTATTGTTACTATTATTAACATTACGTGTTACCACCACTGTTATTATTTTCACTATTATTATTAGTGTTGCTACGAAATCCGGCTTGTTACACCGCCTTCAAAAACTCTCTACTCTGGTAAATGCCGAATTCGTTGCCTTTACAAGAACTGTTATCTCCTTTAAAAAACACAAGTTTCAAAGCAGCCAGCTTCCCATGATCCACGAAGGCCAGCCACTGTATGTTGTGACAAATTTGACGAAACCCTAAAAGGATTATCTCAGAATTATAGACGGATTAATTCTTGACAAGCAGTCAGCACGTCAAAACGAGGAGACTAGACACATGCTCAAGATGACGAAACGCGAACACATTACCGCTTATCGCCGTGGATGACGTTCTCAAGACGCTGAACGAGTGGGGAAAACTGCGACCCGCACGACGTTGAAAGACCCATCATTTGTGTAAAGAGGATTACTTACTAATTTAGTAGTTAGCAGGAACAAAACTATGAAGGAATAAAATTGAAAGTGGAAAGAGAAAACATAAGATTGGCCTACAAGAGAATGTTCATGATCTCTGAGAGGCAACTGCGCGAATAGAATCTCCAGCTGTGAAACGACGAACATCTGCATCTTTCGTAGATGATCTTCGCCAGTGAAAAGTTCCAGTTCTAACATTGACTGAAATTGTTACAATAGTGCAAAATTTATAACAAAAATAACTGCACTGCGCATTATAAAGCCTGTTTTAAAGTTATTTATGTTGAAGAGTTAAAAATGACTAATAAATGTGGTTTCTCTGTAAGAAGCGGCCCAATCCGTAGATCAGTGGAAGACTGATCAAGCAGAAGCAAAAGAAAACGGGTAGAATTAAGCCAGGTTAAAAAAAAACGGAAAGTTAAATGAACACAAGGGTTTAGAAGGATTCCATCCAATTTCACTCTGCATAAATCATATTAATAAGCTCGCTGATAGCCTATGTCAAAGACTTCAAAATGGGATTGCCCGTCGCCAAAAAAGCGGCAAAAGTATCCTAAGAGGCTACCTGCACATATCTATGGCAGAATGCTGAGTTTGCTAACGATTCGCATTTCCCGTCGACTGTCAGTTCCAGGTGCTTCATGAGTTGAGATGTTCCCAGTTCTTCGTAGAAAACTCGACTCAGGTTTAGTCTTAAAACAAGAAAGAAGTGAAACACGCTTTCGTGTCAGGGTTTCTCATGCATTCTATTTATGGAAATTTATCTTATTCCAAATCTTATTTCCGTTTCACGCTCTATTATTCCCTTTGCTGCTGCTCACATAAATTTCATTTATGATTTCCTTGATAATTTATAAACTCCCCCACTTTCGGTTCCCGTTTTAAGCAAATATGCCCACATTTCCACAACTCCATGAGTACTTCCTTGACTTGACTTTCACTGGATGAACAACATTGAGATTTAAAACGAGTATAGAAAATTAGCTATTGTTTCCTTCAATTAGATGAGAACTGTAATTTGGAAGTGATGCTCTGAAATCACTCTTTGAATTTTGGCGCCAATGAGACCACTAGTTTCTATCACAAGTAATTCATGTCTACATAGGAAAGGCCAACGTGGAGCGCTAGTTAGAGGTGCCTTGCAATCGCCATGTAGTCTACTCGATCCCTATCCCGCGATAACCATGCTCTTCATCCCCCAGGGTTGGCATATTGGTAGCAAATGTGATTAACTTTATGACTGATAAAGCTCTAAGAGAGCTATCGGCGCTAATAAATCCCTAAAGGATGCAACATGCGTTCGACTTCATTAAGCACCGTTGGAGGTGATTGAATCCATATCTCGCCTTAACAATAACCCGCGGTTGCTTACCGATGTATCGAGCCAGTGCTGCTGTTGTCCCAGATAAGTCTGGTACCAATTTGCCGATCCCGGTGGGATGGAAATCTAGGTGGGCCATGGCGCGGGAATCGATCCCATGTGTATTGCAAGGTGCCTCCGACCACTACCACACGCGTCGTAGTGAATGATAGGCCCAAAACAGGTCACTGTTTATAAGCGAAATATGCGTTCAATCCTCTCTGCAACGTTTAAACGGAGACGAATATGTGGTGCATTCTTCAGGGGCGAGTTAACGCCGAATGCTTGGTTATTCTTTATTCTTTTCTATTGACGACAAATATCTAACTTTCAATAGGAAATCAATCTTTAACACACAGAGATGTTATCATAGTGCATTCTAGATTTGGCTACATTGCCAATTTTTCGAGAAAAAAAAAATCTCTGCGTATCAAATCAATGAGGATTTCTTCGTTAACATTAGCTTTTCGATCGAATAGTTAAACCCACTCATGCATCTGGTCAGCGAAAATCCTTAACATAAGCGAAGATCTGATGTCGCTGAAGTGATCGCAGTATAGAATGGCTTCCAGTATTAAGCCATAGCGTGCGAGAAGAACCACAGGAGTCTTCGGCCCATACTCGGCAGGTAGATCCTGCCCTAACTCGGCACGGCTCATCGGCGAACTACCGCTAGGAATCTCTGAATTAAAGGAAATTTGGAATGATCCATGTCATTGAATGAAAGCAAGTAAAAGCTCCCCTAGTCAGAAAATCGAAGAGGTCGTTATGTCAACCGTTACTAGCTATATAACCCTTTGCTTCTTTAAACAGAAAGTGACCGGAGTCTACTCTAATCAAATTTGCACACGGTAGAATTTCGTGCTAGATCTGACATTATTCTTGTTCTTAGACAAGCAGACCACGACGGTCTTCACAGGAAGACTTGCATGTCTTCGGCTTTCGGCGCTCACGAGTAGCCTGCCGGGATCTGCCGGATAGTGACAGGAAAAGAATTTAGTTGGGATTTCATGGGAGAAGATGCAAAGGTTGTTTTCAGAGCGGCTCCAAAATCGTCCGTATAATTTATTTTTTGCTTACTCCTAAAAGCTAGCTTCTAGAAAAGAACTTAGTATGAGCAGCCAGCACTTTGTCTCATTGTTAGGTCAGCGCGTGGTTACGAAACTTTCTGCTGTGATCGACATTTCGGGGCAGAAAGCCAACTTTTTCAGAGTCATACAGATTTGCATTGACTGCCCACAATCGTTCGTTTTTGCGGCGTCCTTGCTATTGTTCTGTTACTAAGTCGAAGTTAGTGGAAGGAAATATTCACAGTTATCTATATTATTGATGAGAAAGCACAAGGTGTCACTTTATTCTTTATTGGCGGAAAAGCTGACGTTTTAGCGAATTTCGCTTTTTTCAGGGCCTGGAAAGGTCACGTTACAGAATCTACCCTACCAAACACTTCTGTACCCACAACAACTTCTGGTTCTTATAAGAGAACTTGACTTTTCCACGTTATGAAGAGGGAGAAACCACCAGAAACGTGAGCTTTTCCGTCAACTAAAGAACAAAGTATTACCACACGTTTGCTCACCAGATATGGCGAATTATTTCGTCAATACATAGATTAACAGAAAGTTGGTCGTGGGAGTAGCACGGTTCATTGTGCCAAAAAAAAACAATTAGCGCCAGACAAGAGCTATGATAAAAATAGTTTTGTACCGAAATCGTCCGAGTTGTCAATAGAGACAATGTTTCTCACGTATTCGACTGAAAGCATGCGATCGAAAAGACATGCGGAGTACAATTCGCATATCGTAATAATTCTCACGACTGAATTTCTATTACATCTTGGTTCAGCATTTTCTCTGTTTGGTTATGGAAGTGTGTGGCTGGATAGATTGTTATCAACTTGACCTTACCAGGCTCTGAGGAAGGCGAAATCGGCCAAAACATCAGTTTGTCCTTGAATAAAGAATAAAATAATACCTCGTGTTTGGTCAAGAAGAACATAGAGAATTACGAAGAAATTACATAGAAGGTGAAATCCGCCGAAACGTCAGCTTATTCGTGAATAAAGAATAAAATAACAGGCATTAGTTCCGGTTCGCTTGAATACAGCAAGAAACAAAAAGATGTCTAATCCCAACTAATTTGCTCAACAAGAACACGATACGAAGAATAGAGAATTACAACCTACATGTATAAAACACATGAATACCTCTATGCATGGCAACAACTATGCATATTCATGTATATACGCATATATATACACATATATATAATATATATACATATATATATACATAAGTATGAGTGTTGGTTAGAGGCACCCTGCAATACACATCAGTTCGATCCCGAGCCGCGGTCTCATCAAGCTTTTCCATCCCTCTAAGGTGGGCAAACTGGTAGCTTACCTATCTGAGAGGTTATCACCACTGAATCGATACATCGGCAAGCCACCGCGATTCATCATATAGGGCAGATATTCATTCAGTCAACTCTAAGGTTGGATGATAAAGCAGAATGCTTGGCGCATCACTAAAGGATTGATCAAAGCCGAGAGCTTGGTCCTTTACTGTGTCTATATGTACATATACATGATATATATATATATATATATGATATGATATATGACATATAAGTGACATGATATATACATACTTACTTGGATGCTTGGATGGCCCATCTTTGGTTGTGCGGACTTTTGTAGGGCGTAGTTTCCGTTTTTTCAGAGTTATGCTGATCAAGCCTTTGTGGTTCCTTGGAGACCGGGGTTTGGCCTGGCCAAAGTGTGCTCCCAGGTCTTCACCACCACAGGCAGTCGCAGCTCTTGTGGATCAGAAAGAGATTTACCACCATCCGACTAGTTTCATACCAGATTGGCTCTGGTATTGGTTTAATCTTAGCTAGGCCTCCTGATAGGAACGCTGGACTCCTCCTCAACTTAGGAGACCCTGCCGGATTGACGAATCCCCGAGCAATACATCGCAGCCCGACATCCATGAACACTTCCCAGCTACGAAGACGCGGTAAACAGTTAAGAGGATATTTTTTTTACCGCGGTGTGTGATGTGAAACACAATCGCTATGAAGCTGAGATATTTGTAAAGCTTGCACACCAGGCCAGATTCGAACCCATTACCCTTTGCGGATCATCACGTATAACCCATTGCACCACTGAGACCCTTTTTATGCCTTTTCCTTGGCCAATCTGGCCTGCGTCCAAGTTTTGCAAATCTCTCAGCTTCATAGTAGCTGTAAAACGTCTTTGAATATTACACCTACACACCTGTAAAAAAATTGATTAGAAGGAAATCACGCCTTTAGCAGTAACATCTGCCTGGAAACGGTGTGCAGAAGTTGCCATGGTTTTAAAAAATTGATAGACCTCTTCCAAGTTTCCGGTAACTCTCATTTGAATGCCATAAACTCGATTAATCATAACTATGAGTATTCATCGTTTTGCCTCACCGTCAATGTACTGCAATAACTCTTTTATCTTCTCCATGTACCTTTTTTAAAATTTGTTACGAAATTTATTGAAATCTTTTGCCCTGGTTATGTTGCTATTACTGCAGTGTTCGTATATCACCTGTTTCACCTGTAGTCTCATTGATCGTCGGGTGACTCGAACTGGCGCCAGTAAATATTTCATTTTTCGCTGTCGCGTGCAAGAGTAGCCCAGTGGGTTCTGTTCGCTCTAGGGAGTCGTCGAGCATCACACCTTTCCCCTAGGCTTTTCGTGAAGAACTCTGACTATCGGGTCGGTGGTCTTCCTGAAGTACGTTTGACGTCCAGTCACTAACCGCTCTCGTCCATTGGTTGTCGTTGGTATTGCCTGTCCGGCCCACCTTGTCTTCAATAGTTTGATGCCTTGAACGGCAACTTTGATTTTTGATCGTTGACGCAGGTGGGAGCTTCGGATCCCTTCAATTACATCTGTGGCACTGAATACTCCTACCATCGTCCTTTCGACTGCGCGTTCAGTAACTCTGAGCGATCTCTCATCCTGCTTACGTAGCCACCAGGTTTCTTACGCTTACGTTAACGCAGTCGAAAACGTGTGAACGGAGTGGGGTGTTACTTATCCTCTTTACTACATTCTCAGTGCCGTTGAAAGCCCTTCAAGCCCTCATTTCTTTCTGCTCAACTCTGGAGCTAAACCGTTCATGCCGATTTCCTGATCTTGATAGACGTAACTGGAGCATTCGGAGATACTAATTCCATTGAGCGTGAATAGGCCGTATGTAACCAATCTGTTTCTCACCAACATCGTTTTTTTGAAAATTATTCGAAGACCAATCTTTCCACAGGGTTTATCAAAGTGGGTAAGCATTCGTTCCGCCTGACTAATTTTTGGTGTTATAAGAACGATGTTATCACCAAAGCAAAGATAGTGTAATTGCCAACCATCGCTTCTATACAGCCCCATTTCAATGTTGGCATGACGTTCTCGAGGGTGGCGATAAACAAGTTTGGCTATAATGGTGTCGTTTTGCCTAACTCCTCCTTTGACGTCGATGTTAATATTTTGCAGAACGCTCATATCTTGAATGTGTCGTTTTCTTGTTCAGCAATCGCGAGGTTTTTAAACAGCATACATTTACTTCCATAAAAACACAATACAATACAACGCTAGCTGACGTTTCGGCAGTATCGCCTTCTTCAGAGCCTGGAAGGATATACTGATATACAATCTACTAGGCCAAACGCTTCAATAACACTTACACAAAGACGAAAGACTCTTCGGTAATTACACGATCAACAGCGTCTCGAAAAACTCACCGCTTTTTCGTGACTTCCAATGAGGAAGTTTAGAACAGCTGATTATAGTCGCATGTGGTTGACGACTGCACCATCCCACATCAAAAATCGATGCGAACGTACG